>JAQIXX010001268.1:0-36238 GCA_034700605.1 Willowsia nigromaculata
AAAATCCTGATCAGTAAACATTGCACTCAGTTTCTTCGCTGCAGAGGTTGTGATTCTTCTAGAGAGAAGCTCTGATTGAGCAATGTCTGGCAGGTAGGATAACAGAAGAGGTATCAGAGGCTGCCACGCGTAGTCATCGACGGACTTGGTTTTATCGCACATGTCAATCACCCACAAGAGCCATTCATATCTATCCAAAAGTCCCTCCTATTAAGAAAAACACACATACAATTATGTAACAATGAATCTATGAGTAAAGCTTCTGTTCTGAATTTGTAAATTACCTCATAAAGATATTTGGCTAATTCGGTACAATATTGCCACTGTTTCAAGATACCACTACCATCTTCGGTATTACTAGCTGACGGAGAAGACTGCGGATTTGGTGTTTGGCCTGGCAAACTGCTTGTGGTTCCGTTCATTGTTGCAGAGTTGGGTGTGCCAGGTGCTTGGTTTATCGATGCAGTGCTTGGAATTGAAGGGCTATTTTGAAGTAACGAAGATGGATGTCCAGGTCCCAGGTTGCTTCCACCAGGACCTGGATGAGTCCCTGGAACAGGTGGGACCACAGCATTTATGGATGTCGTAAGGGCTGCACCACTTCCACCGTTGTACCATTCTGTCAACCTCAAAAAGATGTCCTTACAGCACCGTTGCAGGGAAATTGTCCACTCCTGGGATGGATCGGGCATCTGACGCTTTTTGGTTTTTGCTTCAGACATGGCAGAATTGTACGATGCAGTCATCTTGAGGAACCATGCAGCCCTGACCATTGGAACTTGATGCTCGGATAACGTGAGGAAGATTTCTTCCCTCTTATTAAATATAGGAACTTTCTTGGCAATCACTGATAAAGGCTTAGCTCCCGCCAGGTCATTCATCCAAATCTCCAGAGTGGTTTTCATTCGCGGCGTGACATGCCAAAAGTGATCTTTAGTATTCACCTGCAGCCTCTTTTTCCCTGTGTCCGGAAGCGAACTGTTTTCATTCTTCTTTGTATTAACTCCATTTATGAACGCACCAAGCTATTAAAGTAAAAAGTAAAATAATTATGGATCAAGTCTGTTATTCTTTACATGCATATATTTTACAAGAACATTTTTTTTTACCTTTGCAGCACTTATGTTCGCATTTTTAGCAGATCCAAATTCATCAGATAGCTGAGGTATGTGAGAAAACCCTTGTTTGACATTGACAGCGGTAAGCTCGTCCTGGAGGAAATAACAAATATGGGCATAATTAATATTTAAATTAGAATTTTTGTCATTGTTGCAAAAACATTGTTGTTGAATTTTTACCTCTCGCTGCTTAGGATCCTGCGGGTACACATCCGGCGGTCCCAACCGTGGCCTTTTTAAGGGCCGTTTCTCCCACGAATAAATCATCATCCTGCTAACGTTTGTTTCTGAAATTGATTGAAACCGACCATTAAGTAGTGACAATTTTTGAATAAGTTTAAGTGACAAAAACAGCAAATGTGAAATCAGATAATTAGAGTAATTTAAAACTTACTTCTATAATGTATAGGCACAGTTTAGGGTCCTCTTGAGAATTCATGCATGTAGTTTTTTTTGGCGTTTACACGTATACTAATAAACAACATCTATCAACTTGGATAGTTCATACTGACACTATCTTACTAGTTAACAAACCATCACTAAATTCATGGAAAGAGTGATAATATATTACTATTCACTATTTTAAACTTAAACTTTAAGAGATCTTGGTTAACCATGAAAACTTCATAATTAGCTGGAGCATATATACAATTTATGCACAACAGTCGTTGATCTATTAGTGGGACGCTTGGTCTCCTGATATCAGTTCCACAACCACAAACCAGTGTTTCATCCATTCTCCAGTTAATCGCAAATGCTTTCCTTCATCTTTGTCCACTTTCCCTTGTCTCCTGTTTTCACTGCAGACACTGGACTACCCGTCACTTTCCACCTTCCATCCACCACACAATTCCACAAGCGTTTCGCAGAATAATTTATTCGCACGCACTTTCATCACGCCTCATCATACAAATTGCTCGCGTCCCCACTGCACACTGCTAACTGCAAAGCAATGTTGCAAGAAGCAAGTAGAAAATTACAACTTGTGGATTAAGACAATGTGGCACATGAGCAATGCAAGTAATATTTTTTAATGCACATCCGTTGATCTTCCACAAAACATTAAAATCCACTTCCGTTTCTCCAAACCTCAACAACATTGACGCTTAAGTATGGATTTAATTATTGTTTATATTATATTTACAACTAGAGTGCTAACCTTTTTACTATTAGAGACTACCTAGAGAGTATAAATAAATATTATGTGTAAATGTGTACAAATTATTATGCATACTATCTCGCTAGAAAACAACACTCAATTGTGGTATGCTTAATTTATTCAGCGAGAGAAAATAGTACATAGTAAAATACATATTGTAGTAAATGTAAAAGCATTATTTTTATTAGTTTATGTCTATGCTGTAGACAAATCAGAGAGATAGATATTTCGCTCAAAACTGTGCTTTTTCTCGGCATATCTGAGCAGTACAACATTGAAGGCTTGCATTGCAAGATTTGCCTTTACTGATGCTCTCTCTCTCTCTAGCTGTAAAATAAAGTTATTATGCAGCACAGCTCTTCTCAGCTCTCCCGTTCTGCTGATGTTGTCGGATGCAGTGCCTATATAACTTTTTGAATCAAGAAGACAACTTTTTTATACATCACATAGCAGCACACAATGTATTTGAAGTTTGAACGCGTTGTGATATTGAATATTATTTTATGTGGGAAGATGAAGAAGGAAGCCTAATAATAATGATATGATATTGTGATATTCTATAGGGGCTTCGTATCACATTTATGCCGTGCCGTGTTCTGGCCTGGCATACGGTACCACACACATGTATTTTATGTGCATTTATCGAACATCTCACTTTCCCTTCATCATCATCATCGTCGTCGTCGCTGTTACAACCCTAACTTTTTTCATGATGTGCTGTTAGCTTGATTTTTCTGTATTTCAGAAAAATTGTTATCAGATTCTCATGAGTCTAGTAGTCGGTTCCAATCCAAATTCGTCCCTCTCTATTCACCTTAATCCATGCTGCACATCTTTACGCTGGATTTCATGATACCTCTGATGGCGATCTTTGTTTTAAGAAAAGGCGCTTACACCTGTGCATGTACATTACTTGTATTTGCATTTACTAAATTGAAAGAATATATATGTTTATATATTTACTTTTATTCATTCCACTGGCATGATTAGGGACTAAATACTGCATGCATATAAAATCACAAATATTTGAAAAAATAACAATCAGTTTTTGTAAAATAATGGACAAAGCAAGGTTAGTTACAGGTGAGATTTGTAGTTTCCAATATTGAGGTTACAAGTATTCATATGAATACATTACTTTTTGCAGATTTATATTATGAAATTGAACAAGGCAGACGCTTGGACCTGTTCGGCTTTTAGATCTTCTTGTGGCTGTCTACTGTCAAAATATTCATAACGTGACGTAGTTCGCTTCAGATGTTTCTTGCTATGGGGTTGGATGTTTTGGGCTGAGCAGACCATTTGCATTGATGCCTTTCTTGCGTTGTCATTTTGAACTTATGCTATAAAATGGGTTATCCTTTCATTGTTAGAAATGAAAACAAGTCTCAGACAATGCACAAGATGCTCTGCTTACTGCTTATTGTGTTGAACACATATTGATGTTAAATTCTGTTAATGCATACATCAACATGGCCAACAATATGCATGCATATTCACAAGTTTGAAAACCTCTCAGTTGGTTGTCTGTCTGTCTGTTAACCCCAACCCGTGTACCATCAGCATTATGATGATCGTGAATCGTGAGAAACGGGTTCATGATTCTTTGTATTCCCAAGATTTTAATGCTCATGGCTCATGCCATACCTGAACAGAACGCGAAATAAAAAAAAGTTGTACGATGTATCAAAAAAGAGAAATGCGCAAATTATAACCTTTATTTAAATACAAGTTCATAATAATTTCGATCAATTTAATATATATTAATAATAACAACAACCATTTAACGTCTACTATACTATCAAAAACAAAAAAAAATGTAAAATATTTTTGACGTTTTTACTAACACTGCTTGCGAGATTAACTAAAACTGATTTTATCACACTCTTGTAAAACAACGACAAGTCTGGCTTTCTCGTCGTATTAAAATGGATGACATTTTTTCTCCAACACCATCTTTTGAAATTAAAGGATAGAATTACTGAGATGAAGAATGATATTCAAATAACTTTTTTCATTATGTAATATAACATAGTTTAGTAAAGATTTGTTACAGCATTATAAAGTGAAGTTATGCTAACATTTTATAAATTTACTACCTAACTCTGCATTTGTTAATGTTTAATAACGCACGATTGTGTAGGCTTTTTAAAGACTTAATGAAGGCTATGGTATTTTTTTCTAAATCAATATTTTCTTCATCCCGAAACTGATAAATTAAAAATACCACTGTATGTAACTGTTTTGTGGGTAACGCTCTTATCAAATTTGATTTAAGTGCTGCTTAGCTTACTGCAGTGCTAAACCAAACATGTTAATCGTTTTTGCTGTTGTTGAATACATGATTGAACATAAATTAAAACACATAACATTTTATGCATTCAGATCTGGTAAAATACTGCCATCAGTGGTTTCAGGATGAGCAGTGTTATTCGTATTGTTAAGATTTGATGTGAAACTCTCAGGTACAACTTTGACTTCTAGCTCTGGGCTAAGTTGACTACTAGAAGACTCTTGATTTTGACTTATTGAATTACCACAACATTTTGCATTGCTACTGGAAGGATTTGCTTCTGGTTGAGATTCATCATCCTCCACTTGACATTCTTTGTCACCGTCTGAATCAGGAATATTGTTGGGCTCAACAGTGACTGAAACGAGTACTGGCTGGATTCCAGTACTCATGTCACTAGAGCTGTCGTTATCAAGTTTGGAGGCTTGATTTACTTTCACCTTCTTTCGAATTTTTCTACCCACGTTTTCCATTCTCGCACAGAGCTGTTCAACTCTACCTTTTATGTCTTGCTGACCATTGTTGTTTGCAACAGCAGTACTGGAATGATTTCCACTACCCGAAGCAAGTTCACTGGATGTATTCATTGATGAATTTATTGAGCTACTGGCTTGCTGACCAGGTCTCTGGTTACTCCCACCGCTAGTCATATTTTCTCCATTACTTCCGGGCATGCCTGCAATTCTACCTGAACTTAAACCACGATGGGGACCTTCACTTTCTTGCTCTCCATTCTAAACAGAAATAGTAGTGAATGTAAATCACATAATATGCAGGTTATCAACTTTTATAGCAATGCATTAAAATTCATGTAATACCCTTCGTTGCGATTGCGAGTTTCCGTATTGGTACACACTTGAATTGCGAGGAGATGTGGTCGCGCTTTCTCTACTTGATGAGCTTCTTCGAATTAATGGCGTCCTCTCATCATCACTACTAGAATCTGAATCTCGGTTTTCTTCAGGGAACACTATTTTTCGTTTGCAATTTGGACATTTTCTTCGTTGTTTCAACAACCAAGGATCAATGCACGCTTGATGAAAAACTAGAGACGGAAATGATTAAAAAATTGAATAAGTAAGTGGAATATTGGTCTATGGAAGCATAGTGCATACGAATTTTATTAAGCAAATTATACCATGTGAGCAGGGTAGAATTCGCACACGATCAGCAACGACAAATGACTCTAGACAAATGGAACAAATATCTTGCAGCATGTCTGAGTTCCATTGTTGGATAGGAATCTTCTTTAGTTGGGAGGGTGGAAGACGGCGTCGTCTATCCCTACGAATTTGTTGAATTCTGGAGACTATTGATTCTCGAATCTGTGGTTTGCAAGGATTTCGATTTTTACCCATTTATATTTCAGATATGATATAGCTGGTTTTTAGCTTTTTAAACGAAATAGTGTATATAGTCTTACCCATATCAAGATTAGCACAAGTAATTGCACAAGCACATAACTTAATGCAATTGTAAAGAATACTGCTCCTATTACTAGAATACCCAGTAAAAAGTATGTGAACCAACTGGTCATGGAACTGGAGTCTTCGAAAGTCAAGTAATATCTACAATTTTTTATGTAAGAGGATAATCTTTTAAACAATCAATGTTACGGGTAAAGGTTTGTATAGTTTGAAATGCATGTAAGCCACGTACTCATCTGAAGTGAAATTATTTTTCAAAATCTTCCAGTCCTCGGGGTCAACTGTGTATGCATAAACGTTTGCATCAGTCCACCCATACTCATAAGCTGGGGAGGTAACCACTGGGGTGAGAAGAGGTGACAGTGCTTCCGGCTCGAGATCGACTAATGGTGAAGGATCTTCAAAAAGTATGACAGAGTAGCCTGCAGCCAAAGCATTGTCCGCTTTAGTAGAAATGCTGCATTCATCCATTGATTTCCACGAGACCAGCAATACCCATGAGAAATCCGGGCTTCCAACGGCTCCCAATGAAGCATTTGTTTTGGCTTCATGAAGCGTCATATTGATAGGCATCGGTGGCGCTGGAACTAGCGGTTTACAGGCATTGGGTGGATTTGCAATCACAAGGATTCCCTATTAATTATACGGAGAAAATATCATTTAACTGCCGGTTTCATGCCAGAAAATATTCAAAGTACTTTCTCATGCTTCTAATATGTGATATTTTGTTATCACCTTTAATGGGCTGTCAATATTTGTTAGAATGGGCTTTTCTTCTATTATATACTCAGTTTTTTCATCCACTATTGATATAACTTTGATGGTTGCCTCTGTTTGTAATATTAACCCCACCACGGACACAATAACCACCATGTATCCCCGAATGGACCACATTTTCTTAGTATGCGATTTTATTACGAAATAAAGATAAATTTAAAAACTCCCATCACCATGTTTTAGGTGCGGATTTACAAGCTTTAGTTTTTCTACATGTGAATGTAACGAGCATTTGTGTTCCCAACGTCTTTTTTAACCCGGAAGACATCTTCAAAATATTGTGTTGTGAATGCTTCAAATATATTTCTCACATAAATTATTGCTTGTTTCGCTTCAGATTCGCTGAGAACAATCGAATATGGAACATTAACTGTTTAAACAGTACTTAAAAATGTATAAAATGTAAGCTCCAGCAGTTTTAGAGATTTCAATGGAAAGTTTTTATGGGACGCTTTGAAGACATTTTTATGTGTGCCTTGCATATAATGCATGGATGCACTTGTATCACAACACCATCATTAATAAGTTATATTTCTAAAAATGTATTATTGATGGCAAGATTTTTAAACTGTTTTGCAAATGACTCATCTACTTGAGTTCACCCTTGAAAGGATCATTTGCACAAGTAATGTAATGTTGTTATTGATTCTTTATCTCCTTCCACATCTTTATATCGCGTATTAATATCAATCAATGTCCTTCCTAGTAAAGACAAAACTGTGGGTAAATTTTTATGCTGAATTCACAGTGCTATGCTTGTGCGATGTACGAGCATGCAATCATGTGTTTGCAACATAAGCCACAACTGTGAGCTACCACATTGAGAGAAGACATTACTCTACTTCACACCAAGCAAAAGTTAAAAAATAAACCCTAGTTCACAAAAATGTGCATGAATCCTTTGCCGTGATAGGATAGCAAAACATTATTTTGTTTGTGTGCACAATACTGTAGATTATATAGGAGTACACGCGCAAACACCACTACATAATGCACAGGAAAACATTTCGTCTCCATTTGTCCTTTATGCGTTATTCCATGCAAAATTTCTCTAAAGCCCACTGGAGCAGCATCACATTCTTACACACGTTCCATTCCATGGATTATTCCTCCGTCATTTTGCTTTCTCCCGTTCCGTAACAATTACATATAGTATCAAGTCAATTTAAACTATTGTGTTCCAAGAAAAAGACAATAGACACATTAAAAGTCATCATGACAGTGACTCATAATAGAGGGCGTATTTTGCATGAAATACTCAAATACTTTTATTTGGCATTAATTTGTCATGCATTTCTTTTATGTAAAATGTTATAATATATTATGTTCTGCGAATGAGCACAATAATTAGATAGTTGAGTTTATTTATAGGCATTTGAGAATCATACCACAATAACCAGACCACAAAAATTATAGGAAACGTTTATTTCATTGGATGCTGTTACATATGCGTAGATTGGAGTATGATATATATTTTTAAAATATCTATATGAAAGTACAAATTAAGCATGCTGAATTTGTACACTCTTTTAGTGCAATGGAAAGATGTTTAAGTTTCAGCAATGATGAATGCTCTGCAAAACTAAAAATTCATTTAGTTCACATGAATTGCATTTCGCTTGTTCTAAAAACTATAAAACAAAGTTTTATTATTTCATCATTTCATCCTTCATCAAAATAATATTAAACATGGTCACAGAATTCAAATATGATTAAAATTATAACTACATATAATGAATTCGGTGCAAACGAGAGAGAACGGGCTACTTATTAGCGTAGTTATGTACATTCAGCTGCATTAGCGTAACTAATTTCACTGGCACAAATAAGACTTTTCCTGGCACCAAGATCGTTTGTATAACTGCGTGACTAGCACTAGTCGTTTGCCTATAATCGAAAGACAATTTGAGAAATCATAAAATTAAGTAAAACAGCATTGTTTAGTATAATTACTTAACATTAAATTATTCTTGTCCTTAACATTACAATCGTTAAATACATAAGTCAGCAAAGTGCTCGTGCTCAGATTGCAGTTGCAGATTAAGTTTCGTTACATAACATCATGCATGCTAACATCACATAAAAGCATTGAACAATACTTTACCGAAACAATAAAGATTACATCAAGACGACAGCACTGTGTATTAGAAAAGTGTGCGATATTTCTAAAAACACAATTATGTCACTAATTAACTGTAAAAAGAAATATGACTTGGATAAAAATGACTCTCAAATCTCATAAAATAATGTACATAGTTTAAGATTTAAACGATTTAAACAATTCGTGATTACTACTACCCGATTTTTCAAGCTCTGATTCAAGACACGAAAAGAACGAAGCGTTACTACCCATAGACGATGTAAAGTCATCATTTTTCTTAGATAAGCTACTACTTTGTGATGAATTTTTACTCTGACCGGCACCAACAAACGTTTGATCTGACTCGAAGGATTTCACAGATGTCAATGATTGACTGCAGTCCACATCAACCAACATTGCTTCGTGTTTAGTTGGGGTGTGTGCACTTTGGAAAGAGCCAAAAGATTCGTCAGATATTTGTTCAGAGTCTGAGGTAATGTCAATCAAGTTGGCAGATTCTTTTGCATTTCCCCTGCGTGCGAACGAGTTTGAGCTCGAGGAAGACTGGCCCACGTTTTGACGTCTGGTGTTGTTGGTTTGAGATTCCACAAATCTAGTATCTTCAATTATTTGATCATCACTTTCCCCTGAAGGAGCTCGTAGCAGAGGAGTCCTCTCATTTCCTAGAAAGTCATCATCCGAGTCATCCAGGTGTGAATCGGTATCCGAATTGGACGAATCAGAAAAATGCTCATTAGGAAATATTACTTTTCCTTTGCAGTTTGGACATCTTCTGGACGAATGAATTAGCCAGGGGTCGATACATGGCTTGTGAAATACTGTCACAAAGAACATTTATTGATTAATTACTTTTTAAAACGCCTTTTGCGTAGACATACAGATGCACCAATGCTGCATATTATGTGGTTTCACTGTAATTTATTTTCTTACCATGTGAGCAAGGCAGCACCCTGAGAAGAAATAATGAACAAAGAATTATTATTTTATTGCCTATTCCCATCATTTAAAACCTTTCCTTTAAACCCTTAAAAATATTTCCAAACCTGATTTCCTCGCCAACTTCAAAGTTTTCAATGCAAATGGAGCAAGTATCCTGTGGAATAGATGTCCTCCAATGAAGCACAGGTAACTTTTTCAGCTGGGATTCAGTCAAAAAGGCTTTCCGTTTTCTTCGTCGTTCCATAACACTCGAGCTGACCTGGATTTAAAAGTTCCACAATCAGGGATCAGTTCATCTATATTAGGGATTCATCGATTACTTGTTAGTTCTATAGTAAAATAACGCCTTCCATACCCGCATATAAAGACAATGGGACAGACGAAGTAGAATCACCACCATAATAATTCCCAGACATCCGAGGAAGACGAAATTCACAAGCAATCCAAGTTGGAAGTATGGCTCATTTTGGAACTCCACGTAAAATCTATACAAGCATGCATAAATTTTCAATGAGTCCTCGATTGAAATCTGCAAAAACTCTACAAAAGATCCAATGGATGCTGTCAACTTACTTTCGGGGATAAGCATACTTTTTCAATGCATTCCCCATGTTTTCCCCGAGTATGCTTGTGTACACTCCAACCCCCATCCAGTCAAATCCCATAAAGCTCGGCAATATTCCTTGTGTGTCATTTGTTCCCAAAACCGTCACAATGACTGCTGAATACCCTGCATACTCCGCCTCCTTTGCTTTTCTTGACAATGAGCAGGCAGTGTCATCAGTGTAGTTATAAACTGCCCACAAAATCCAAGACTCTTTGTGATGTAACTGTTGGCCAGTAATTGCCCCAACAATTATGGTGTGATTTCTTGGTGGTGGAGGCTTAACTTCAGAGCAAGCATCTATAGGATCTGCTATTACCAATCCTCCCTGAAAGTCAGCCACATATAGATAATTCCAATATTTAGAATATGATTTTTTAAACAAAGTGTGTTCATAATCATGGAGTTTGATTTTTGAGCATGTCTCGCAGTACCATTAAGTTATACGCGGAAGCAGCATCGATGCCAATCTCTTCAGCAGAAAATACAGTTTCATTTGATGTTTTCGAGATCACGACTATGGTTGCATTGCTAAAACGTACACAATTTGTGGCAACTGCCACAATAATGAGTACGCTAGCGAGTTTATTAGGCAGACAGTTAATGTCAGAGATCATTTTATACTCCTTCAAAAACAAGTTCCTCCAGTTCAGCTCTTTCTAAATGACATAATAGTTCGATGTAATCAAAAACGGTGTGTGCACATGAACACTGGCACTACTGACTGAAATTTCCTAGCCAAGGCAAACCTGTGGTGTGACTCACAGATACCTTTGATTATTCCAATGCATAGTGCGTTCTCCTACCATTTTTGTAATTTTATTGTGTGACGCACACATTTAGTAGCTCTCTATACTTTTTTCACAAGAACCATCACAGCTATTTGGACACCTTAAAACAAACAAGTTGAAGTAGATATTCTTTTTTGCAATTTATAGAGACAATTTACAACTTTCCCATAAAAACTAAACTTTGCGTAGGAATAGAAAAGCATTTTATGCGAGCTGTGACCTCTGGCTTTCTGTGTGCATTTGCATCTATTTGGATTGTACGCATAAGCTCGCTGATATTCTTATGATGATGTGAGAAGTGTGCTTCAACAGAAAAGGAAAATAGCAAGAAATTTCATAGAGCACAGCAGCAACTGCAAAATAATAACAGCCATGCAACTTGGGAAATATGTAACAGAATCCCTTCTTCAGCTTGGCTTTTAGACTCCACTGCACTGAGCTATCTCCATCAGGAGCATTGTGTTAAACGAAGCTCACAACTAGAATTGCATTTCTCAAAACATGATCATGGTATGGTATGAAATGAGCTCCAGTAAAAATCCTCCTCCTCCTATCACATAAAATGTGCAGACGGGAAGCATTATCATGACATGAATTCACACTAATTCTTCTACGTACATTGTGTGGTATAGTGATATATTTTCTACATATCCTTGTTTGTAGAATGTCTAATTTTTATAACTTTCATTGACAAAGTAAACACATTTCATCAGTAAATAAACATCTCACAAAACAAACACATGCAAGCATGCAAAGTTCAGTAACTAGAAACTGAACTGTACCATCTTATGTTTATGCTGACTATTTTGTTTAAAAGCACATTTTTGGACTTGAGCGCAGCGTTATGTGACTCTTGACTGTGGCTCAAGAATAAGAATGTGTTTTTGTTGCAAAATCTGCACATAAATAGGAATGACACATTGCGATACTAAATGATATCAGAATCCAACGTAAAATTTAAGACTGATTGGGAATAGATTAGTATGAATAAAAACGGTATATAATGTGTGGCATGATTAAAGCATGTACAAATTCAGATATCACACACACCGCAGGTTTTCGAACAAACTGAAACAAATTATTATTATTCAATGTTTTGATAATGTTTTAACATTCATTTTCATTTTTTTTGCATCAAATGTACAAGTACACTTATTATTTTGCAATCATCAAAATTAACATTAAATTCTAGACAAGATTACATCAAGATGTTAGTAGACTATACGGTATTATGTGGAAGTATTTTTTCTCATAAGGGAAACTTTTTGCAAGCGATGGAGACATTTGATTTAGTTTTCAGTTCATATATTATATTATAGTAGGTATGTATATGTATTTACCATGAAAGTAAAGTCATAAATAAAGTACGATTGATTAGCAGTATTGCATGCTTACCCAAATGAGTGTTGCAACATTATTTATGTTAAGGTTAAGATTCCTACATAATTTGCAAAAAATCCTTTCCTTATGTACTTACGATGATGATATTCAAAAAACTTGATGTTCTCATCTCACATAATATACAATATATTTAGGGTCAAAAATAGATATTAGCGTGTAGCATTGAAAAATTAGCTTTCTTTTCGTCATACTTTAGAGAAGATATAACGAGTTAAGCTAAAAGTCAAGTATAGTAGTGCGTAATCATAAAAGTTCAGTTTGTTTGAATGATTAAGTACAACATCAATTTCATAATATGTAATAATTTCAGATGCTTCCAAACTATAAAAAAGATTAGAGATTCGTGCGTATTGATTGATAGTGCAGTTTTACTGGCAAATACAAGTATTATGATAAGAATGACAAGTTCTTAGTTGACAGTTTTACGCCTATAAAGTACACATTAATTTATTACTTATAAGTTTGGCCTCTGCAGTCAGTCCTTCTACTCAAGTTTTCATCGACTATATTCTACTCTCAACTCTACACACAACTAATTTTACAGCTACTATTATTAAACCTATTTATTACATGAACTTTTGTGGAATGGATGAAGTTGACAATATTTGAATATGAAAAGAATTAAATTTTAAAAAAACCTATGATGTATTATTGAGTACAACTTGTCCAGCAATCATTTAGTTATTTGAGTTAAGATGTTTCATGCAGAGCTAAATATTGTTTCTTTAATGTGCAAACCTAATGCAAATAAACAGAACAGAGATATCCCCTAATACTACGTTTTAATCAATAATGCAATGATAGTTTCTCAGAATGAATCTCTTCTTGATCCAACTTAAAATGTTCCATGTTGGGAGTACAGCATCATAACAAAGACATATGAAAACCTAGTAGCATGATATCTGTATCTCTTCTATTTTATTATACATTTATGTGTATATTATCTACCTGCAACCAGTTAAAACTGACAAAGACTAGACTTCAAATGAGTATGTGTGCATGAGCAATTCTTTGTAAGTACTCAAAAGACCCGTTTAGATATACTAAAATGGGACTGTTAGATAGTTTGATGCATGTGAAAGATCTTAAAGAAATGACACAATAATTTACTGTACGCCTCTTAAAACCACGAGACCTAACAGAGGATGTTTGGCTAATAGAATTACCTATGACACATAATATATACCTACCTACATTTTATGAAAACTCGAGAAGGTACATTTTTATATGGCTAAACGACTTTGGTGTTGATGAGTTATCGCTTTTGATGTCTTATTTAAGACTTGTGTGTGAACAATGATGGTTTCATGTTCTCCAATTTAAGTATATGTAACCATTTTTATTCTTTATCAGCTTGAGTTGTGTCATCTTGATCAGAAAGAGCAGACACGGAACTCACTGCTTCATCAAATACTTCTTCTGAGATAATTTCAGAATGAATCTCATCAGCGTTGTGGAACGATGACTCATCTCTCGGCAAACTACCGGAGATAGTAGTGGCATCTGAGGTTTTTCTGTCACGAGTTGTGGAAATTGTAAATGTATTGTTACTGGCTGGATAGGGCGAACTGAGATGCAATGATCCGTCTTCCGTTACTACTGTCCCAACGTGAACTTCTAGAGTTGAGTTACGAATGTCTGTTGAACAAGACTGAGATGTGTCCAGTATCGTTTCTAATAATTTTGTGGAGCCTCCATACTTGTCGTTGACATTTAAACTCGAATTTGCAGTTGATTTCATTATGGAAGGTGGCGGATGGATTTCAGGTATTTTATCGTGACGATGTTGTAGTTGTCGAGATGTGGATGTTTTCTCTGAACCACCGCCAATATCCGATGGATTGTAATTAAAGCTTTGAAGAAATCTGCGCAGCTGCCAATCCAAAGTTTTCACCTCCTATAATGAATGCATGTAAAATAAATACGTAAAATGTGATAACGTTAGTAATTACGGTGGAGTGTATAGGAACTTTGCCATACCTGAGAACTTTTTCTGCTCTCGGACGGAGATGTAATTGTACAGGACCCCTGGGAACTGTCAGACTTGGGATTGCTCAAAGCGGAATGAAATCTAGTTTGTGGAGACTGTTGCGAGAGTTCCGCTAAAAGGGGATCACCAACCCCTCCGTCAGTTGGGATTACTGTTGACTCTATGCATCCACCATTAGCAATAGGTGGAGCTTCTATATCTTGGGAGGACCTTCCATAACTCGTAGGGACGCGGGTTGACAGATAGTTATCTTCATTTTCATTTTCCTCGTCCTCTTCATCACTCTTATCATTTGGTAGGCGAACTCTTTGCATACAACAAGGGCATCTTCTACTTCGTCGTAGGAGCCAAGGATCTACGCAAATAGCATGGAAGCCTGAAAAATACAATAATGGTTGACGTATTTAAATGTAAAAATTGCACCATTTATTTCCACCATTTGCATTATAATAAATCTCATTTCATACCGTGTAGACATGGAAGAACACGAATTTTATCGTTTTCTTTAAAGTCTTCTTGACAAATAGCACAAGCCTGAAAAGGATCCGTACTTGACCAATTCTTCACTGGGATCAACTGGAGCATTGGCCTTGTCAGTCTTCGTTTTCCAGGATGAAGCCATCTCTGAAGAAGCTGGCGAATTTGATGAGGTACCTACACACACAAATGGTGTTTCATAATAACAGAATTATTATTCAGCGTGATTCGACTAGTAATTTGTTAAATAGAGTAGATTTTCTTGTCCAAGCAATTGTCATACCACAATAATGATGGCGCAACAGATCTGAAACCAGAAGAGTGCGAACATGGTCGATAGTAAAACTATGATTATGCCGATAAGAATGTAGCACATGAGTTGGTAAAACTTGTCCTCTTCAAATTTCACGTAATATCTGCAGAATCCCAATAAGCAATTCGATTCAATTAGGAAACTATTTAAAAATTACACTTCAATGATGATTTATACTAAAAGGTGAAAATAACCTGTTGTTTGGATAGGAAAAATTGAGTCTGAGTAGATCCCCATCATATTCTCCAACAAGAACATGGTTAAGTTTAACCAAGGGGAATCGCAGGATATGCCACGGAATATGTTGCGAGTCATTGGAACCTATGTTCTGAATAATTAAAGCTTTATATCCGCCTAATTGTGCATTCCTGGCTTTAGTGGTTACATCGCAATCGTAAACGATGCTGAGTAAGACCCAGTCCCGTTCAACCCTTCCATCTTCATCAAACGTATACACAGAATCCTCAGTGCTTGCATTTTCACTTGCGCGTGCTAAATTTTTGCGAATTGGTGCTGGCTCTACTGATTCGCATGCATTCAGTGGGTTGCTTATTACTACGTATCCCTAAAAGACATTAAACGAATTCCAATGTATTTCACCATACATAAATAAAGTAGCCACAAGGGGCCCATTATTGATTAATTAAATTAACCCTTCCATCAAAGTCTGCTTACTTCAACAGCGTCACTAACAGCTCTAATGTTCTTCTCATAAATCACCCTTACGGTTTCATTCGTTTCTTCCGAAATCACAAAGATTGTACCATGAACAGAAGTGACGCTGAGTGAAAAACATAAATAAATAAACTGAG
Source organism: Willowsia nigromaculata (assembly GCA_034700605.1). Classification (NCBI taxonomy): domain Eukaryota; kingdom Metazoa; phylum Arthropoda; class Collembola; order Entomobryomorpha; family Entomobryidae; genus Willowsia; species Willowsia nigromaculata. The sequence continues at coordinate 16,203 of JAQIXX010001268.1, forward strand.
CAAACATCCAGGTCATTCCTTGCCCCATTTAAAATACAGCAGTGTAACCAGGTTGGAGGGGTTTTGGGGAACACAGATGACGCTTAGAAAAGCATGTGTGACGAAGTTGGATCACGATCTTCAAGTAGTGGAGGTGCCATTATATTGCTTTCTGGACCACACGACACCTAGCCCTCTTATACAGAACAGATATAGTTTTCGTTCACGGTCAGTTACTTGGAAGACCATGAAGACCCTTGCATGCAAATATGCAAATGACAAACAAGAAAAAATGTTCCATTGCACACCTTCTCTGAATTGGACACGGTATCAATCAGTTGAATATAGGAGTGCATGAACTTTTTTATAGTAAGGTATTGTGTAAAATGACAAGAAGTAAAAAATCCATGGAACGAAATGCTTGACCAATAGTCGCTGATATTATTACACTGCCAACTGGTCAAGTGGTTTGACTAAACCTAAACTATTCACTGTATAGTGCCAGGCCTATAACAACTCGGAAAAGAGGTACATGTGTGAATTTTTCTACATGTTTTCTATCAGCCAAAATAACTTATGATGCACGTACTAAACTTGCAAAAAAAAATTCATTGTTGATTCTAAAAAGTTCTAAAAAATAATATTATCTATTAATCTTCTATGATTGACTGTATCGAGTATACTTAAAATAGAAATATTTTTTATAATTATGGAGCCCGCATATTGCAAAGATCTTGCAGCTAAGGATGAGGATCTATAAAACGCAAAAAACACCTGAGGAAAAATGAACCGAAAATATAGATTTTTGAGAAACGAAGGTTGCATACTTGCATTGCATTCTTCCGTCGAATCAAATGTATCTGGATGTGGCAACATATTATATTATACTTGTATACAAGTATGAGGCTCTATGTGTTTGAATATATGAAAACTGTCCCCTTCTCAAGTGAATCTCTGAACAGAGATTTTTGATACTTCTCTTTCTTCCGAGTACTACTGCTGCTTTCTTCCTTCAAAATCATTCGAGTGCTATTGGATGCTACGCTTCTTGAGTTTTTAGCAACATGAAAAAGCTTGTAGTGTAAATAATGACTTGAGTACTCCATGAAAAGTTTTGGAAACTTCGCGAACTCTGGAAAATGTATATTCTCCAAATCTGCTTAACTCTGAGACTACCTACCTTCCATTGCGAAAGGTGCATGTTCTTGGCATTTGTACGGTTGAGTTGACATTATTGGGAAACCTTTCAATTCGTTTTGTTTGGTTTAAATAAATATGCATAAAGTGCGAGAAAGTGAAGAATTCATGTTTTGCCTTTTTGCTTTAGGTTTTGATGGTTTAAAATTACAGCACCATTACTATTTGACAATACCAAATCTTTAAAAGTAGAGTTTATTGCATAATTTAGCATCTACTAAACATTACAAAAATATAATTTGTTGCATAAATATAAAACTAGTTAATATTGAGTTCAGTTAACTCTTGTCCATGGGTTTACTAGAAGACTGGCTTGCACTCTCATCTATATTTGTACTCGCCCCTAGTCTTGAAGTTTCAACAACGATAGGCGCGAGGTCCCCAACAGTCAGATTTTTCTGATGTTTCCTCTTCAGCCAATTTGCACGTTTTTCAACTGCTCTACGACGGTCTTCTCTTGCTTTCTTGCCAGTCACAATGTCTACTTGCTCTTTTAACAAGCGTGGAATTGAAATCTGCTCAGGGAAGTCATTAAAATAGTAACAAGTGTTTAAAATCAAATCACAGACCAACTAGAACTTATTGATATTATCTGACACTGAAGCAGAAATTATTATATTATTACATTATTAGGGATCCTAACATAACGCATGTTCTTCCTTTGTAAAAAGAGAAAGTCAAAGTGATACTTTCTCCCATCCTTATGCATCATTATGGCTTCAGTCAGGGTGAGATTCATGAAACTAAATCGAACACAAAGATAAATGCCAAAGCAAGATGTAAAATGTCTGGTATGGTATGACATGTCATCTATCTCAAAACTCTCAACTGATTTCACCAATACATTATGCACATCTTTAATGATTGCATTGCTAGCACAAAAAATGTCAAATGTACACACTATACTGCAAACATAAAGTCACGATGAAAGTCATTTTAATTATTGTACCACACGCAACCTACCAGTCCACTTGCTGCAGGAAACCGAATAAATGGATTTCGTTCTTCAGCTCAACTATCACATCCTTCCCTTCTAGACCCTTCAACAATGGCACCAGCGTCTGACACAATATTGCCTTTTCACGAGGTCCCACCGTCACCATTTTGCCTACTTCTAATTTTAGACTTTCTTCTAGCCAATGACATGCATTTGTATCACCTAAAATAAATAATTCCTAATTGACTCTAATTAAAAGCAACACCAAAATGCAGAAAGCTCGAAAACATACGAAAAATTGCAGTAAATGATGTTTGATTTTGGTTACAATTAACAATACAACTGCAACTCTTGTTTTGGAAGAATCGAGGTACTCGTGCTCGTGCTTTGAGAATTTGAGATGTTGATGTTTGGCTGTGTTTTTTATTGTGTGTGGGTATGCATGTTCAAATGAGATTTCGCAGACAGTCAATTACAAAAAGGCACTCCAACCCACTCACTCAGTTTTCCATTCATGTGCTTACTTCAAACTAGCTTTGAGTATTTCACAAACATGAGAAATAAAAGACGCTTATCCTTTGTTTATTTTCTCTGCTTGAACCGTTCCAAAAATGGTACATGCAATCATGAAATTGAGTGAACGATAACATTATGTTAGTGAAAATAAAGAATATTTATTCTCGCATTAAAATGTTTTATACAGACAGATAACCAACATAAAAAGGATTTAGTAAAAAGAAATATGGATGTTACATTTTTTGAGTGTGTAATAATTGTGTGAAAATTTTTGCATTGACATTGTGTGAAATTCCTCATACATTATTCGTTGAAGTGATCTTGGTTCATAATATAGAACTGTTGAGTTTAAATTTTCATGATTAGTTTGGCCCGATTAGGAAAGAAATTAATTTCGTTGATTTAAAAGGTGACGAGTGGATGCCATTGTAAAGTGTTGAAAAATTCATCCTCCAAGGTTTTAGCGCTCTTAGACTGAAAACCGACTGGCTTTGCCACTAACTACAGCCTTTGACTGATTCATGGCAACATCTTTTGGACTGTGAGATGCAGTTGCTTCCAAAGTTTGGACGTGAAGCATCGACTGAACTTTCGTTGGAAAGTTGGGATCATGGTAGACTTCATCCTTAGTAAGCTCTGGATGGCTGTGCAAGTATTCATCGAACTGCCTGAATGTTTCAGAATCACCAGTCGACCATGACCCATCAATAGCCGCATAGTCAACTCCCTTGAGAATTCCATCCGCTCGCAATTGCATTTTGCGTTGAAGATCCTCCACTACTACTGCTGCCTCCTGTTCCTCCCTTTCTTGCCGAGAGTCCTTGTGAAGTGCTGCAATGTCATCGTGATGATGTTGCTTTTCATACAAGACCTTCATAGCCGCATCATCAGCATGCTCCTTCTCGTACTGCCGAAGGATAACAGACGCAAATTCATCACAGGTTCTCCAGGCAGTATCTGCATACATAATTACAGCAAGTTAATAAAAAGTCTTAAAGCCAGAGAATAAGTCAATCTAAATAAATCAACATTTCTCACCAATGTCTTCTTCATTAGCCCATTCGTAACACAGAGCGAAACGAATGACCACCTTGTTATGAAAATGGCTGGGGACCTTTAAAACAAAATATAGACAAATATGACAATCGATTGATGGAGCAGAAAATCGTAAACTGCTACACAAGCTACGGTCAAATAAAATTTTACCATGTGAATCCTGCGAGAATAATTCATAGCATCCAGTAATCGAGACGTCACCTCATTGAGACCCTTCAAGCGAAAAGCAACAAGACCATAGCGAACTGGTCCACAAACTTCAAACCGCTCATCTCGCTTCACGTACTTTTCAAACAGTTTAGCCAAATTGATATGGTTTCGGCAATAACGCCTGATGCCCTCTACACCATAGTTTCGGATCACTGTCCACAACTTGAAAGCCCTGAATCGTCGAGTGGCTGGAACAGCGTAGTGCTGTAAAATAATTTGCGATTACCACTGTAGTATTCAATTTTGTATATACCTAGTTAAGTTTTAAGGAGAATTATAAAATGTATCATCATTTTAAACAAGTACCTTTAAATCTGGTGGATAAGGAGTTTTCCAAACTTCTTCCTCCCAGCCGGTCATTGGGTCAACGGCTTTTGCTGCATATCGTACCCTTGAAAATGCAATTGGTATAAAAATCGCTAATCAATAAATTGTTTTTTATCGTTGCACAAATACGGAGTCTAAAGCAAGATTAAAGCTTTTGAAATACCAATGCAGTGACGCTTCAAAGCTGCACATCATCCATTTGTTGGTGTTGCAGTTTGTTGACCAGACGTACTATCGTTGAAAAATGACAAAAGAATTAAGAATTACATAGACACGCTTTTGAATCCTTTTGTGAAATCTAATCTTATACAATCACAGTAACTTGAAATATATCAAACTTTCTTACCTCATATCCATGAAGCAAATGTCTAAAATACATATGATTAATAATCGTGGTGCTTTTGAAAAAAATATTCATTTTAATAAATGCATAAAAATCAATTACCTAACTTCCATGCACGAAAAGCAAGACCCAGCGTAAGCGCTAATAAATTATAAAATCCAGTCAAATGTAAATTGCTTTACCATGTAGGATGACCTTTACCATCTAACAAACCAACTTAATCAGAGAAAGAATGTCAGTCAATTTACGCATCACAATGTAGCCAGAGCCCAAACTCTTCACAAATCGGTCCAACCTCCATTAGATCATCAGATGAAGTGATACCAGTCGATCCAATGATGGCGCAATGATAAAATGGAATGAGTCCCTGAGCCATGTCATCATTAATAGCAGTCCTTAAGGTATCTCCCCTGATTCCTAAAGCAAGCGTAACCCTACTATTTAGAAATTATGTGTACTATGTAATTTTTTTTAAATGACAGACCAATTATATACCTCCTTCATTATCAGGTTCCAGTTTTCGGAGATGAACGCAACCCATGAGTGCACCTCGTTCGACACAGGAGTGACATTCGCTATTGCAATATGCTACAAGCATGTTCAAGAGGACAGCCCTCGGTTTGTTAGGGAACTTTTGTCGTAATTTCCGAACTGCGTCTTCTCTAGCCCACATCATAGAGTAGAAGATTGCTTCAGATGCGGAGTGCTGAAATTATGATATGATAACAGCCTTCAGTAACATGTCAACGTATAGAAATACTCCAGAAAGAGTACCAAAACGCCTTCTCACCTGAACAATACCAGCACCTTCACTCTCAGGACATGCAAACTTGGACAGAAAGAACTTTGGTAGGCCCAAAAACTTGCAACACCAGTCGCAAATTATGATTTCCAATTCGGTAACAACCGGACAAGATCCCTATCAAAAATAAGTATGACATAAGCATAAAAAGGCTTTCATAATGTTGAACATGCTATGAAAAAGAAATTAATTCTCATTTTATTTACCCAGTTTGTTCCATTAACTCCAGTTGCGTTTGAGAAAATGTCACCCATTACGGAAGCCCATGAATTTCCAGAAGGGAAGTAGGAGAAGAACTGACGATGTTGCCAATGGGCCATCTAACATGGTTTTAAGGGAGAATGAGAGATTTGTAGATGTGAAAATTGTCATTGTTATACAAAATGGTATGCGAAACTGATATTAAAGTCCCTATACCCCATTCAGGGCCACCGGCTCCAAGTCTTTTACAATGCGGTCGAAAGGCTCCGGCTTCTCCGGTGCAGTTGGAGGGACAACGGCCCACAACCATCCTGGCTCTACATTCGGGAGCGGCTTCCTCTCATCTAAAGTTTCCATATACCGAATAGCCCATTCTACACATTCGTACCCACACTTTTTGAATTTGTTGGAATCCATGTTGCAGTGGTTTTCAAAGGGTAAAATCTATTCCGTTCGGGGGGAAAACTAAACGATGAAGTGAAATGCCAAGTGGCGAGGTTCAAATGTCAAAGCGATTCTCGCCCTGAGCTAAATTCACAAATTGAATTTCTTCTCGAAAAAATCTTCTTGGTAACATGCCCGAACATTTTCCATGACTACTTTTCTCGTAGTGACCGTGTGTACTGGAAAACTGTGGCATGGCAAAAAAGGCTTTGACTTCCAGTAGATCGTATTTTTACAAGCATGCACCAAAATGAATCCTACATTGGTCACAGAATGCACCGTAAATAACGAAGACAAAGATGTCAAAGTGTGTAGTCCAAACGTATCTGAAAAATTATGATTTTATTTATTGTTTTCCATTAAAATGTCAGGAGTTTAAGAAAACACCGCATCGAAATTTGATGAACATATACATAAATCACATTCAAATTGATGACTTGATAACACTGACTTCTGACTTGGTACAAAATAGCACTCATTTCGAGATACATTTACAACAGACGCATTGTACATTTACCATACTATTTTATGTACGCATCCTTGAATCTTCTAAGTATTATAATCCAAGTGTTGCATTCATTATAAACTTCAAAAATACGGTTAACCAGTTCCAGTTTCATACAAGTTTAGCTAAATTTAGACTACTGATTATGTACGCGTAACGCTCCAGTCTAAATAGCTAACTAAAAGTGACGACAAACTTGTAAAATTCTTCAAGTCAAGTTTTAACATTTTAAGATTCAACAGGAATGAGGGATTATTTCCTTCTGATTGTTCACACATTTGATGATCCAATTTACAGATAGGAGTAAACAACGATAACGATATCCTACATATTTATTAACATTGATAGCACATCAAGGTACTACATCAGATTAGTGTTAAGTCTTAAACTTAAATTATTGTTAGCGTAAATTTTAATAGCTACATACATACCAAATGTATGTAATAGGGAGGACGTTTCACAGAGATTACATCTGTTAAACAAGCGAAACGAAGTGGACACAGAGTCCTTACGTAAGATTCTAGTATAAATAGTCAATGAATATACATAACATTATATATATTTTATAACCAAATGACTGTAACAATTAAACACATTTTAGTACTTGATCACGTGACCAATTTAACAGATCAGCGTGGAAGCTGTTTTGAACGGACAACGAACTAGAACAGAAATTACACAGGAGCTTTTAAACAGAGACATGCTCATTATCTCCGCCATGGCCAACGTCAGTAGGATGGTCAGTTGTTGTAGTGCCACTATCAACAATGACTACCAATTGGTCGCTAACACCGGGATTTTCTGCGTTTTCGGCATCTTCACTACTACAATGTTCGCTTCCACTGGCATTTCTTTCGGAACAAAATGCTACATTTTCCACACCTTGGCTTGATTGACCATCTTGTGGAATACGGTCTACAATATCGACAATATGGGAAGTGTCATCAGTTCGTTTTTGAGTTTGGGATTCCATTCTTTTCCGTAACATTTCAGTTGACTGGTGTACTTCCGCAAACACTGAATGGTGTGAGTGGTTATTACGACCTGGACTGGCTGCGCTTGTACTGGGTCTAGTTGAAGCTGTACTTTGAGTAATACCTCCTTCTCGGTCATCATTTATAGAATGGCTAACTCCACTACTAATTGAAGATGCATCTGAGTCATTCACAGCAGCCTGTCGATTTCTTGATAGGAGTCGCCGAGATCCTATTCCAATAGCTCGAATGTTCACCTGCTAAAAGCATACATTTCACGTTTACAAAATGGACACTTACTTTGTAACTTGGATCGTATATAGAATTTTCATTTAAAATTAAATCACTAACCTGATTTTGTACAAAAGTACTGGCTCCAGAGGGCGGATTTTGAGATGCGGATGTAGTTGGAATTAACGGGGCATTTTCGTCTTCAGTTTCTGTGTCAGAATCTGAAATTTGTTCATCGGCAACAATAACTTTGCGCTTGCAAATGGGGCAAACTCGCCGACCTTTGGTGAGCCAATGGTCTATACACTGGATATGATATCCTGTAGAATACATGTATATTATGTAATTAAATATGTTTTTGAAAGTGTGCACACCACATACTTTACAATTCATTAAAAAGCCTTGAACAATATGATATATACCATGATAGCAAGGAAGAATGCGGATTTTCTCCTGTTCCACAAAATCGTCTAAACACACTGCACAGGTCTCGTAAGGATCTCCTTTAGTCCATTTATGAACTGGTAGTTTTTTAAGTTCAGATGCTGGAAGTTTGCGCCTACGTGATCTTCTCCTTTCCCGATACCAGCGCACCACCTGTTGCCACAACTGTAATTTAATTATCATACAAGAACTTTAGCTATACAGCAAAAATAGCTTGGCAGAAAGATTTAAAGACACAGGCAGTTTGGAAATCATGACTATAAGACTTGACAATGTCCCAAAAGTTTCTACAATATTAAATCTAATACACTATCAGAAAGATGAAAAGTAAAGCAGAGCAGTGGGCGTTCCGAATAGAAGTTGATTAAGAAAAGTCCCTTACCAATCTTACCATGAAAAGTAGCATGACAATAATGCATATTCCAACAACTACTGCAAATGGTAGAAAATAACCGTTTACAGAAAAGTCATTTCTAATTCGTAGAAAGAACCTAAAACAGTATAAAAGAGACGTTATGAATCTAAGGTCAACATGGAGAGTAAAGATGCATGCACATAGACTCAAAAATGCACAATTATACTTACGGACTAGGGAATGTATAATTTTTCAACGCGAGTCCATCGTATTCGCCGACGAAAGTAGCGTAGATCATCAGCTTCCCTGGATCTTCAACTCCCATAATTTCAGTTTCATTTGACCCCACGTTGTGAATAATTATGGCACTATATCCTTGGATTTGGGCGTTCTCAATCTTTGTTTGAAAGTGGCAATCTGGACTTCTCTTAGCTAACAAAATCCAACTGATGGGATAATCAATACTGGGAGTGTATGGATTAGGTGGAGGTTTAACTTTAGTACACGCTGTAGGCGGATCAGCGTAAACGAGATATCCCTACAAAAAAAGAAGAAAATTATGAGACTGGGAAAATTCAGAGTGACTTCAAGTCAATAATGTACCTCTATGTATTAATGAACAATGATTAAGAAACTTACCTGCATTCCAAAGAATGTGTATCGTTCAGGAACATACCTCGCAGGCATGTCTGTGACAGTCATTTGCGTATCATTTGAAATCTCTGAGACCACGAATATCGCCCCATTAGTACAAGGAGCAACGAGAAAGTAAATTGATATGAAGAGTTGGATAGGCTGAAAGCGAAAGTGGGGGAGATTCACCCCAATGGGAATGCTTCCCAATTTAAAATGTAAAGTCCCCATCTTAACACATTTGCAGCAAGGGCTATAATAACTGGCACTGAAACTTGTTCAAAATTAGACTAGACCTACTCACTAACATTTCATCAATGCTTTGTTGCTATAAAAAGGGGGATGCCTCCATCCCAGTGTTAAAAGTGATTACAGTTAACATGGTTCTAATTTGAAACGTTTTTCTTTCTCTCTGAATATTGAGTTAGTCACATGCACATTAAACGTCATCAGTACTTTCTGTGCACTTTCACGCACAAGCTAAAAAACACTGTTTAGAAACTCAAAATTCCTTCTTGGAGAGTAAACAACCAAATATCACAAAAATTGTTTTACCACCACCGTTTCTTCAAAATATGAAATATTTACAACCACAATTAACTTTAAAATCTTCGAAACGGAGATTACTCAAATAGCTTACAACAGAGAACACAATTCAAAAAAGATCTTTGATGATGTGTTTTGTTCACAATAAGAATGTTGGCTAAAAGGTAAGTGCTTTCTCCTCGCGTGGTTGGAATCTAGAGGGGAGAAAAGAAATTGTTTGTTAATTCATCAATTCCATCAAGGCTTTTTGTTTCTGGTGAACTAAATGTTAGCCCTCGTTTGGAAAATGTACGTATCAAGAAGTAATAAAGACGCAACTATCATCTTGTTTTGTTCATAGTTGTTTTTATAATATAAAGTTGTTTATAGAGAGTTGTAATTTGTATGCATGTAATGGACTGTGAGTTTTTTGACTGATTTTTCGACAAATATTTTTGTTTGTTTGTTGTTTTGTTGAAATCTCTGCATGCATTTAGCAATCTAGCTTGTAGTTGAATTTCACTATTGATGCATAAACTGAGAACGCATACTAATTTTGATGCACATTCAATCTCAATTTGAAGTCTAAAGTCAATCAAGGGATATTAAAGCATTTGGGTTTGACTAAATTGATTCTAAAGATTTAGTTCGTTTTTATCAACTGAACTGAACAGTAGCGTGCGAAAGTTAGCCTTTTCAAGTTTGCTATTTTGAATCAAATATTACTAATAATATACTTTGTAGTCAACCTTAGAACTTAGTCAAATAGAACTTTTCCTATGCACCTGGAATTTTTTCGCAGGTCACACTGCTTATCGATATTTATCTCTTTTATTCTACGTCACGCCAAGTGGTTACATTATTGGTATTCCACATTTAATAGTCATTTTATGGATCCTTGAAATGTGGAAGAAACTTGATTGTACCGCAAAACAATGGTGCACACTTTCATAGTAAACACGTACGCCCATAATTTCATGCAGAATTTCGCATATATATTCAACATGGAACTCGTAAGAGGAATACAAATTTAATGACAACTTTTACTGTTTTACTTCAAGTTTAACCCAACCTTCGTTATGCTACTTCGAGTACTCTACGCTACAATCGTAAAACTATGCCCGCTACTTGTTTACCTAATTGCAAGGTCATCACAGGTCAAAGGACATCGTGAGTTGTCTTTTATGACTACCTATGCCATACCAAAGATATTCTCTGCGCTTATCTGATAACCCAACAAAACCTCCATAAAAATATGTACAGAAATGAAACTACTTCTGTCTTGATTCTTGATGCGCACTACAACGAACCTAAACGTCAAATGTCGCTCTGTACCAACTTCCTCAATTTTTTATGCGATTCAGAGACTGATTGATTTTGCGAAAATTGCAAACATTTTTGAAATCATTTCATAGACAAATACCAAACAGTTATACTTATCATGACAAGTCTTGCAAAAGTGATATCGAATGTCTTTCTTTGGACCGGATCACATTGGTTTTGCTTTAGATTTTCAATGATCCACATGCCCATTAATCAGATACACTTCCATAAGAGGATATTTTGTCTTTTTTACTTTTCTTGTCATTGCTCGCTAAATTGAAAATTACTGAAATGAATGGTATATAATGAACTGGATAGGTTCTACTAATGCTATATAACCTTATCGCTAGCATGAAAGTTTAAAAAACTCTATTAAACTTATCGCCCGATTAGATTCATGGCAAGCGAGATTTTAGTCTGTATTCAACTTACATTGCGTAAAATGTGCAATAGGCCAATGCTGGAAATATTATGCATCAATCAATACGATGATGACTACTCATTCATTATCGTGATGATGCTTTGCTTGGCTAGGAACATTTAGCATTTGAAATAATTTCAAATTTTTCATATCACTTTACTTATTATTACAATGTTTATTTTATTAGCTTAGTTAGTAAAACAGAAGCTCCTTTTGACTACTTTTAAAGCAAGAGATTTAGGCGCTTCCTTTTAATAAAAACTTAATTTTGTCTCTTGAAAGAGTATTTAAAACTACCTAATTGGGTTGAACATTATATGCGTATTTTAATTTTCTGACTGTTGGCTAGTACTATCACCACCAACACTGCTCCTAACTAGCATCGTGTGGATAATATTTTAAACTCATATCCATAATATTATTACCTTCTTTTCTTATTCTTTTCTTTCATTTGCTGCAATAATATTGAATATACTGTCTCGTTGATATGAAGAAATTTTTTTCTCACTATGTGGAACCATATATCAAACACTATAAAAAATAGAATGATAATTATCCTTAAAAAATAATGAAAACAATGTAATCGTGTGCTACCAATAGATTGTATTTTTTCTAGTTTCGTTCGTGTGTGCTCATTGAGTCAACTTTAATGTTATGATTTTAACACGACTTCTATCATCACGCTCAATATGTGTTTTACTTACTGCGAAGTTATAATAATTCACTATACATTAGGTAAATGGGAATAGTATGGCTTAGGTATTTTAGATTATTATGTATTGCTTGAAAATTACATACACAACCGAATCAGGAGATATCGTATAGTATGCAAAATATATTCATAAAATATTTTATATCAGCACCTGCTCCTGCTGTCCTGCACACGTTTACAAAATGTAGACTAAATTGTAGCATTCACAGTATATGAATTTTATTTATGCCATGCACGTAATATTAAGTTTTTTTGTTTGTTACTAGACTATTGAATCGTCTTCTTTTGCCTTTTTGAGATGATTCTTGGCAATCGTCCTTGTGCAAGTATAAGCTATGAGCCTTTTGTATTTGTAAGTATGTACAAGTACAATATATTCTGTGGTTCTTGTTTTAGTTTTTCCAAGCTTGTCCAGATGTGCAGTAAATGTTATAGTTTTATATTTTGAAGCAAGCCAGTACAAGATAGATAAATGTTGGCACAAATTACTGTATCGTACACATAGTAGCGCACATCATGCAGACAAACATACATTTCCGTAGATGCAGGATAGATTTTTTACATGCACGTAGATGTACATGTGGGCATTATTATCCAAGTATTCCTACCCACTGATAGATGAGAATGTTGTCGTGCAAAGCATAAAGTTGTATAAAATCAAGGGATGTAATGTAACAGTTTATGAACTTATTGTGATACAGTGCATAATTGTCACCGATTTCCACTTGTTGTCTACCATCATCATAATAGAAGCCTGCACTGAGCATAGTATGAATAAATGCATCAATTATTTCATTACAATTTTACAAGCATGATAATTTTTATGCATCTTTCATGTACAATCCCAATTTTAAAACTTGGAAAAAGGAATATTTGACAAATATGAGAAGATGTAGACTTATTGTAAAATAATTAAAGTGGTAATGTGATCTTTGTATTGCGGGGAACCAATACGCGCGCAACCGCATATTATATGATGGATGAGAATTTCTTATTGCAATGACAAGACATTTTTTAGAATGAATAGCAAAGACTTTTGATGATTGGTCTGCATTCTATTTGGAAGTTGAGAAAAATGCACTAAATACGCTCTATTGTAGAAACAATTATTGATGATTTTAAATGTACGATTTTTCTTTCTCAAAAACAAAGCACTTGATACCAATAAAACTTGACTTGCCGCTGTGAGGTTATGTTCCACCGCTTTATGATGGCTTTCAGCTTTCTGTTTCACTTTTCTTATCAATTTGTCATCACTGAAACCTTTATTCCTTTAGAAATGTGAGGCGATAGCAGCTAGACGTTAGGTTTTATCTTTCATTTTTCATTACCCTTGAGAACATTAATTTGTCTCCAGTTTTATCTTTCGGGTATCTTAGACTTGCAGCGAGGTACACATATAAAGCTACTTGCTTGCTTTGTTTCTGGATAGCTAACGAAAAGACGGATATAGACAGAAAATTCTACCTAACACAGTACATGCGTCATGGATTTCACACGTCATGTTCAAGCAAGCATGATTTTTCTTAATATTTTTATCTGTACTGTACGAAAACAGCCTGAAAGCTAGTGGTATTAAAATTAGATGCATCATGGACCAACTTAAGAGATTTACAATCAAGATTAAACTACTATAATGAAAGGAAGGATGCAACTGATTATACATAAAATAAATGATGATAAGAATAAAACAGTCATGTTTTATACTTTAATTCTGCAATTTTAATTATACACAATCAACGCTTCGCTCCGCTGAAATAATCTTGATACGCATAATATGCGGATATCCTGGATTTGGTATCAAAGGTTGAAAATGTGATGAGGAGAAACTTTAGAAATAAAGTAAAACTTTTATTTTTCTCCTTTCCCTAATCTCCTGTTCCAGTGACATTTCCCATGTACGCAATAATTGAGACAAAAATTCAAACAAACCAATTCCAAAGTAAAAACGCAACTCTCTATTCCAACTTGGATTTGCAAAATGGTAATACAAAAGAAAGTATTCACGTGTAACTTTATCATTATTTTTCATATACAAATAACTCGTTCAGTTAATGATTTGTATTCGTAATTACACTGTAGACTGATTAATGATTAACTCACTGTGATCCACTTTCCTGCTTAGTGCTTATCCATTCGTCGATTTTTTCTAATATGTACGTATGTTGCACAGATTGGTTATTAAGCGTTAGCGTTGCTTATGCAAATACTTAAAAGTTCTGCACATAATAAATATGGAGAAGAAAATACACGTAGGTTTTTTACAATGTACGGATTTTCTCCTGAACAATTAAGGAATGAACACTAACTGAAGTAAAGCAAATGAGAGGTTTTCAGCTTTAGAATCAAGAGATAAAGCTTGGCTGTCAACAGATTTCCACTTGTTGTAATTGTTGCATACTATCGGTGTGAGAAAATGTGCATTTACGTTGTTATGTAGTAGTCATAGTCACAGCCCAAACGCTTTTGTTGTTTGCAACTTTGTTGCGTTTCAAAAATTGTAACGCGCAGCCGGAGTCAAAAATGGGTAAATGCGTTCAGTCAAAATGTCAGTTGTAGTTTAGTTGTGTCGAAACTGTGTGATTGTATCGTTGCTCTAAAATTGTTGTCGTAAATTGTAACTGCGTAGATTTAATTGTAATTGGAAATAAAGTCAAAATAGTTAAAAGTTATTCCAATTGCTGTCCTTTCTTTATAGTTTTAGTCAATTGGTAGATTTGATAGCCTGTAGATTATCGTTTTTGTGACTTTCCCCACATATTGTCTTTTCGATCATATTCGAACTCGAAGTCGTAGTCTCCGGGTAGGTGATACGCAACATTTTGGTGCCCCGAGTGAGGATAAGTCAACACATCTACAAGGAATTCGTGATTGCTCATTTCTACCATAATGGGAAGAAGAAGGACACGTGGCTACGCAGCGACTCATCCAGAAGAGGAGGAGCCGGAAGTAGAGCAAGAGAGGAGCACAAGACCTAAGAGTCCTCGTTCAAAACAAACTCAGATGACGAAGGACAAAGAATTCAAGAAACTGGAAATTGAACTTTCGGTGGTGCGCGCAGCGTTCGAGAAGGCCAAGGATGCTTTTACCGAGGGATTGAAGACAGGAAAATACTCTGTAGCATTGGGGGAGGTATTTGAAGCTTTCATGGTTTCAAAGGACCGTCTTCTGTATTGTGAGGAGCGTCTTCAAAACTCATTGATGCTACTGGACAAGGACGATGAACTGAAGATATGTTTGGAGAGGATCTCAGACGTCTATGATGAGACAGCAAGATTAGAAAGTAGATTCCGATCCAGCTATCAGGGATCCAAAGAGGATGAAGAAGGTAGCAGCAAAGCATATGGCAACGCGCATCAACAGTCAAATGGAGGAACTCATCGTCGAAAATTGCCGAAACTGGATTTGCCGAAGTTTTCTGGAGACGTTCGTGAATGGTTGCCATTCTGGAGCCAATTTGAAGAAATTGATAAGGACGTCACCATCGCAGCAGCAGACAAGTTCCAGTATTTAATTCAGTCGACGGTGGAGAACTCAGATGCATGGAAGATTGTTCGGAGCTATCCAATCAGCACAGAAAATTACAAGCTGGCCCTGGACAATCTCAAGGAACGATTTGGAAGGACCGCATTGCTGGTCAAAGTGTACGTAAGGGATTTGCTAAAATTGGTTATTGAAAACGCAAATTCCAAGGAGACAATGGATTTTCCTAACATGTATGTCAAGTTGTCTTCTCAAATAAGAGCTCTCGGGACCCTTGGAGTAACCACGGATACTTGCGCTTCTATCATTTTTCCTGTTGTGGAGTCCTGCCTACCTGCAGACATACTACGAGCGTGGCAAAGGGACTCAATAAGCAAAGAAGCCAAGGATGGTGAAGATGAACTCGAGAAACTAATGGAATTCTTGAAGAAGGAGGTTCAAAGTGAAGACAATATTCGATTAGCCTGCCGTGGATTAACTACGGAGGAGGACCATCCGTCAAACTCTTCAGGAAAACGTGGAGGTAGCAGTAAGCAAAAGTCAAGTGAAATTCCAACAGCAATTGGATTGTTAGCTACCAATAAGGATAACTCGACCAAGAAAAATCAGTGCCTGTTCTGCGAGAAGAATCATCCGAGCGATAAATGTGGAAAAGCAGACAGTTTAAGCTTGGACGAGAAACGAGATATTGTACGTCAGAAGAGGGCATGTTATGCATGTTTGAAGATTGGACATCAAACGAAGAAGTGTCGTGCATTTGTCAAGTGTCTCATCTGTTCGAAGAAGCACGAAACGATAATGTGTCCAGATGCCCCACATCATCAGAAAAGTCAAGGCTCAACAGTCAAAGGAAAGGACGCCGATGGAGATGGGAAGGATTCCACAAATTCTAATTCCATGATGAATCAGACGGTTACCAACGAGGTATTCCTACAGACGCTAATTGTGAAGCTTCATGGAAAAAATTCAACGTTTTTGGCTCGTGTTATTGTGGATCACGGATCGTCATCTACCTATGTGGTGCAGAGTCTTGCAGAAAAATTGAAGTTATTGAAAGTGGCCGAAGAAACCAAGATTCATGGATTGTTTGGAGGCGTTGTTTCAAGGCCGCAGAAGCACGCCAGATATCAGCTTACAGTGTCTGACTTGGGGGAGAATTATTTCTGTAAATTCTACGCGTCGGATTCTCCTCAAATTTCGGGCAATATTGGACCAGTTACCCCAGGTCCTTGGATTGATGAGCTAAAGAAAAGAAGAATTGTACTCAGCGATACGGAAGGCCCATCAAGACCAGTGGATCTACTCTTGGGAGCTGACGTCATTGGGAAGCTGTTAACAGGAAAGAAAATCGATTTGTTATCTGGACCGACAGCAATCGAAACTCATTTAGGATGGACGCTAATTGGCCCAAAACCGCTGGAGGCTTCAAATACAAGTTCGGGATTAAATTCAAATGAATTTCAGTCCTTCAGCAGTCCAAGAGAAATGAAGCAGAGCCAAGTTCATCTATCATTACACGTGAACGAGATGGAAGTTTCAAAATTGTGGACACTTGATGCTATTGGAATAACGGATCCAGAAGAAGACAAAAATAAGAAACAAGTGGAGGATGAAACGCTTATTAAGTTCATGGATTCACTGAAGAAAAATGATGAAGATCGTTATGAAGCTAGTTTACCATGGATTGAAGGTCATCCTACGTTACCGACTAATAAGTGGATTGCAGTCAAGTGCTTGCGTTCAACAACTGAAAAATTACGAGGAATGGGAAAGCTGCAAGAATATGATGCATTATTCAAATTATGGGAAGCTGACGGAATGATCGAGGAGGTGCCAGAGGACGAGGTTGAGAAGTATGGACATGTCATACCACATCGAGCAGTATTCAACCCATCTAGTACCACAACACCAACCCGACCAGTCTTCAACGCATCATGCAAAGTTAAGGGACAACCTTCATTAAATCGATGCCTGGAGAAGGGACCCAACCTACTGGAGCAAATTCCAAAAATTCTCACCCGATTCCGCACCGGAAAAGTTGGAGTACTAGCTGATATTAAAAAGGCATTTCAGCAAATATCAGTTAAGCCTCAGGATCGGGATATGCTAAGGTTCGTGTGGTGGAAGGATCTCAATTGTCAAGATATCAAAACTTATCGCCATTGTCGTGTTGTTTTCGGCGTAAGCTCCAGTCCGTTCATCTTGGCAGCAACATTGAAGCATCTATTGGATACCGCAGGAGGAGAATTTGATGGAGTTGTGGAATTGCTTCGGAAGTCATTGTATGTGGACAACATAGTAGCAGTTTTACCTGGATATGAGGAGGCAGAGAATTTCAAGAAGCAAGCTAATGAGTTGATGATATCTGCAAAATTCGAGTTACGAGATTGGGAAATTGGCCCGCAAGACGAAGGAAAAATTGTGTCACTGCTTGGACTCAAATGGGACATGAAGAATGACGACATTCTTGTGGATCTTGGATCAGCTATGGAGTTCAAGGATGACGGAAAATTAACGAAACGGAAGATGTTGTCTCTGGCTCACTCTCTATATGACCCGTTGGGATACCTGTGTCCATTTACTATCATTCCAAGATTGTTATTGCAAGAAGCTTGGTCATTGAAGACAGGATGGGATACAGCTGTTCCTGAAGATATGAAGCAGAGGTTTGAAGCATGGAGATCAGAAATTCCATTATTGTCAGAGGCAAAAGTTCCAAGATGGATTACGTCTGTCAATCAAGATCGTGAAAAGTGGTCCCTACATGTTTTTGTAGATAGCAGTATGTTAGCATACGGAGTGGCAATTTTTCTGCGGGTGGAAGGTGACAATTCAGTATCAACTGAATTGATTCGTGCAAGTTCAAGAGTGGCCCCACTCAAGAAAAAATCAATTCCACGATTGGAGCTTATTTCGTGTACGGTAGGAGCTAGATTGGCAAAGGAGGTAAAAGAGTCACTAGAATATCCAGACATCCCAACAACCTACTGGAGTGATTCCTCAACAGCAGTTCATTGGATTAAAAATCATGGGAATTGGGGAGTCTTCGTCCAAAGTAGGGTGAATGAAATTAGGAAGCTATCGGATGTGGAATGCTGGAGACATATTCCAGGGGAACTCAACCCCGCAGACCTACCTAGTCGTGGATGCACAGCGAAGAAATTGTTATCGTCAAAGTGGTGGCAAGGACCAGAATGGTTGAAGAAATCAAAAGAAGAATTTCCGGTTTCCAAAGTTGCATTAAAAATGGATGAGATCAATCAAGAAGTCAAGAAAAGTGCCGTTAGTTGTCTCAACCAAGTGGACAAAGCCTGGAATCAAATATGTGAATGTGCAACATATGAAGAAATGATAATGGAAGTTGCAAAACAAATCAATAAGAAGAAAACTCAAGATTTTACTCGAGATGAATTGTTGAAAGCGGAGTCTGAATTATTATGGAAAGTTCAGAAGATGGCTTTTAGTGGACCCGATGATGACAAGTTGAAGAAGCTACGAGTATTCATGGCAGAAGATGGACTTATCAAATTGAAGACAAGGTTGCAGCATGGAGATTTCGAAGATAAGTTCAAGCTACCTATTGTGCTGCCATCGGATAACCCAGTAGTTTACGCTCTCATAATGAAGATTCATTTGGAGAACACCCATGGAGGAGTTCAATTTCTACAATCTAAGTTGAGAGAAGAATATTGGATCATTCGTAGAAGAAAAACAATAAGAAAGGTGCTCAACAAATGTATGGAGTGCCAACGGTTTACGTCAAAGAAAATGGAATGTCAGCCAGCTTCATTGCCTACAGATAGGATTCAAGCAGAAGTCCCATTTGAAGTTACTGGAACGGATCTAACAGGGCCATTGTACTTATCAGATGGAAGAAAAGCGTGGATCGTTGTTTTCACATGCGCAGTGTACCGTGGAATACATTTGGAACTGGTGACGTCACTGTCAACGGAAATCTATATTGCAGCATTGAGAAGATTTATCAGCAGACGTGGAAGGCCAAAGATCATCTACTCAGATAATGGGACAAATCTGGTAGGCTGCAGTAATGCATTCAAGAAGATTGATTGGAAGGAGCTGGAGAAACATACATTGTGCCGTCCCATCAAGTGGAAGTTTAATCCACCATCAGCGCCATGGTGGGGAGGATGGTATGAAAGATTAATTGGAATTGTCAAGAATTGCCTAAAACGGGTGTTGGGAACAGCATCACTGGATTACGAAGAATTGGAAACGCTTTTGATTGATGTTGAGTCCACGGTGAACCAGCGACCATTAACGTACGTCAGTGAGGACGCAGACGATTTGATCCCACTTACGCCAAGCTTGGTTCTCACAGGATGTCGTTCATCCAACATACCGGAAGCGGATCTATTGGATCATGGAAGTGTCAAGAAACGCTGGCAATACCTGCAGAA
>JAQIXX010001269.1:0-36209 GCA_034700605.1 Willowsia nigromaculata
CGCAGTTGTGGTATTAAGATAAATAAAGGTGTCTTTACTTTTGACTAGGGTAGTATAATGTTATCAACCTATCGCTACTCATATTTTCCATAATATGCTGCTGGATATCGTTACATACTTTCTACCAAGATGTAGATGCAACACACAGTTATAAGGAGGCTATACAGCTAATAGCGCAGATGAAAGTAGTAAGGTAAGTTTCGCGGAAAGAATGAATTAAGGAGAAGAGAATGGAGGAGAGCTACCTTGCAAGGAGAAAGTGTCCTCGTGTCTCTTGCACTCCCACCACCACTGCCATTCATATTCATATTACTTTTTATCCGAAAATGAATAAAAGCACAAGAAAAGGAGGAAGAGCACTTGAGGCCTTTTTTAAAGTGTTTATGCGTAAGATAAAGTTGACAAGATTCCCTTGAATTACCTTTTGCTCCTTTTCTTTACGGAAGACATTATGCAAATGGCTTTAATATTTTATGTCTCCCTAAGCGAGCTCAGAAGAGAACGAAAACAGTTGTGTTCGACCCGGCCAGCGGCTCAGAGATGTTATGTACATTTTTGCATTTTATTCACTCCAGACCAATTTTCATTGACTGTGCATGCCCCCGCATAATATACCATCAGACAAGAGGAACCGCACAGCAAACACAAAAGAAAGCCCTGCATTACACATAGATACTATACACAGATAAAAATTTACACCCAAGTTTCTCTTCTTTACGTTTTACACTTCCTGCTCTCTTCCACTCGAGAATGAAAACGTTATTTTGTATATAGAATTAAACCTTACTGGGTGACACATGTGATGAAACTGTATATCTGTCTGTCTGCTTTCCCTAATTATAAGTTTACCTGTAAGTAAGTAAGTGTAAGGTTTTCAAATTGCAAGATAGTGAGTACACAAGAATGAGAACTGAAAGATAAATAATTACTCATTTCTTAACCGTTTTTGTAGTTCAGATTTAAATAAATTCTTAAAACATCTTGCGCCACTTTTGTACTCTGTTTTTTTCGATGCATTTGTCATTTTCAACTGTGTCTGCTTGTCGGCTTTCTTTTTTGCTAAGTTCTAACGAGACTAATAGGAGTAATTCAGATGATGCATTCTCTGATATCGCATGATTTGTATATGTACTTGCAGACATTCTTTTAAAGTGTTCCTATCTTTCTAATGCTGACATTTAAGAATTAATAGGAACAAGTAACAAGCAAGTCAACGAATGGGACCTTCTTTTTTTTAAATAAAGGATTACGCAGAAACTGTCTCCGCGCTTCCTGTTTCTCTTCTACTTTCCTCCTAATTCTATGACAAGTTAGCCAACAATGGGAGAAGAGACACAAGTACAAATGAAGATGCTTCTACTACAAGTCTGGCTAACATGACAAGGACCAATTTTCTAAAATAACTTTATCTGCATAAATTTCAACGGACATTCGCTTTCCCTCACGTCCCATATAACTTGCACCATTCCCAAAACAAACTACACGGTTACGCTATTATGATTATAACACGAGTATTGCACCATGCCAGAGACAATAGAGTTATATGGTAGATATTAGTGGCATCATTTATACTGGATAATAAAATAAAATTGGAGCCTGCATACCAAAAGGGTCTTTCCTGTAGATAAAATAGCTCCCAACACTATTTCCCATAGTGCCTCCGATGAAAATTGTATTGAAGATGAAACTGACAAAGACAAAAGAACTAGCAATGTAAGGAAGTTGTTTAGAGTCGCAACTGGATTTTGACGATGATGATGATGAGATTCTTTTTAGAAAACGAGCCAGTCCTATGCCTCTTCCAAGAGATCGTGCAGTACATTTATACATCCAAATCACAATAAGATAGTATGTGGGAATAGAAATGAAAGCGACAAGCATGATGAAGAATATATCAGGAGCCTTTCTTCTTCTCAAGATATTCCACCAAGACAATCCAGCAATCTTTTCTTCTGTCCTACATTTCCATTTCTCTTCCAGGAACTGGAGCACGTGGAGGCGGTTTGTCAGACATGGCATTGTACTAAGAGTATTTGTGATTTGCTCGTGTTGTTGCCATTCTCTCTCTCGAATCCAGTGTTTCCCACTATCTTGACATGACTCTTCCACAACTACGAGTAGAAGCAGTGTTGATGATAATAATGCAGTAAATCTATTTTCATTTCGGGTGATGGTGATGCTAAGAGAAATAATGGTTGTATGACCAGGAGCACTGTAAATAAGTGGAAATTCTAGCGTTTCTCGGGTTGATTGTGATGATAATAGAAAGTGACGTGATTGCAGGAGAACAGGACGACTAACAACACCGCCACCACCACCACCAGCACAAAAAGTCCGTTCTTCGTATTTGTCGATTTCATTATTGTATTCCCGTTCTCCTTGTTGAGCTGAAGTAATCTGGACATCTGGAAGAGTTGTTAGAGAAGAGAGATGTGCCAGAGCTGATCGTAGTGGTCTTGGCCCTTCTCCTACCGGTGTAGTACAACTTGCCACGAGTAATTGGATGGACAAGAAAACGAAAATTATGATGGACAGGATGTTCAGTTGAACTAGCGGATGGTCCTTCAAGACAAGAGCACTACTAACATCACTATGTTTCCTGGAGCAAATCGTTATATCGCTCTCAATGGGATGATGATTGTGAAGATATTCTCCGTAATTCCTTGCAGAAACCCATGAACGAGAACTATGTAGTGGATTTGTGGAGAAAATGTGGAAACTTGTCAGAGGATCACTTTTTCTAAATTGCATATTGCAAGGATTAGTAGCTTTGTTGTTGATGATTATCCTGTTATTTATTGCTATTATTATGTCAAGGTGCATAGATGTTTTGCTATTTCTAGAAGCTAATGATGGTACATGATGGAAATTGCGTCTTCTTTTTTATGACAGACTGTACAGAATACCAATAATACATGTAGACGTGAAGATGAACTTTTCTATTAGAGTAAAAAAACAGACTTAATAATATCCTCAAATGTACTTTCTCAAACGAGAAAACGACACAAATGAAAGCAAAATCCGACTAAACTGCCAAAGTGAGAAAAGACATCGACCCATCAACAACTTCCTTTTCGGATTTTTTTCTCCTTCGCTTTGCAAACTAGCCGCGTTCCACAACAGAGGCAGTATCATAAAGACAGATTTATAATAAGCCGTTTAAGAAGCAAAGTACAAAGGAAAAATGTCTAAGACTATTACTTCATATATTCGAGCTTATTCGCTCTCATCTTGCGAAACCAGAAGTAAAGAGTTCTTTCAATTACCCCTTCACATAAACTCTCACAATTTCAGTGAGCTCGAGTCGTTCTGCAGATCAGATATCACTTTAGCTTTCTTCGCTCACGACGGCAGCAGCAGCCAAAAAAAAAACTCCGGTTTCCTTCCTCATCTCAGTCACAGTTTGTATTATGACACACCATGATAATATGGAAATGATTATAGTAAACTCCATGAATATACTTGAACAAGTATGTAGGTGTATCATTCTAAAATGCATGTATCCAAATGTATTATGTATTAGCCCACATTTTCTGAAAGCCATATTATACATACTTATGGGAGAGCAATGTGTTTTTATTATTATTTACTTGTCATGGTGTGTCAGAGATTGCTACTAATAGGAAGTGTGCGTTTTGTGCGTGTACGTTGAACGTTGCGTGAGTGCGAGTAGTTGGGTTCCACAAAATCTTGAGACGCATTTTTCTTGGCACTGGCACACATGCAGACAGTTTAGGTTTGTCGTACATATTTCCAGAAAAGGGCTAGGCATCCTTTCAAGATTTGTATAATAATATTGGTTGAAAGGATTTGAGTAGCATGATGATGACGATGGCAGAAGCAGCAGCAGTGATGGGATGGGAGACAACAATATTTTTGGAATTGCAATAGAGCATCTAACAACTCGGAAGAGACACACAACAGAAAAGACACTGAAAGCACCCATTCCATCGTTTTAACGCACAAATTCCCATGCTGCGCAATTTAACAGGGGCATAAAGCATGTAGCGAGCATAAAAATGCACATGACATTTTGGCTCTGGTTTCATCCTTAATCTACTCTGATGTCATGTAGGTATTTGCTCAGTGTTCACCCTTAATAATATGAGTATTTCTGCATAATCTATTTGGTTGTGGTTGCGGTATTCGATGACGAGTTGTAAAGAGGAAACAAATGATGAAATTTGTTGATATTATTTGCACGATCCCTGAAAATTTAGATTCCAAATCTTAAAGCTCTCACCGAACTTTGCCAAATTCTTCATTCAATCCAATAAGTCTGTTGCATATCACACAACACCGTGTGGATAAACTAGAGTTATCTGGGATCTAGAAGCTATTCACACATGGCAATTCATCTTACTTTGCCAAAATAATTATGACAATTAAAACAAGAGTCTTGGAAAATTATGCTTCTATTTTCTGAATTACTCAATCTACAAAATATAATTTGATTCTTTTAAGATTTTTCTGGTATCCAACTGAAAATTGTTCTAAGATTTCAGATTTATGTTTAGTTTACCCATAAAAAATATTTGATATTGATTTTGCATATTATCTCAAATGTAAACATGCTTTGAAAGCTGATGTTTTAGGGACTCAATTCTGCTGAAACTGCTACATTACGACAGACACGATGGCTCCGTTATTTTTATGCTGAAACACAGTTTTAGCTCTACGCGTAAATGTATCAAAGCGATCCATTTCTTCAGATCATTCAGACAGTCGACAGACGGACGACTGATTCTCAGATCGATTTAAAAATGAGGGTAAGACGACGGAAAGTCCTATGAATGGCACACTTAATCTATCTGTGTACAGCAATACATCGTATATTTTCCAACATTTGATGACTACAGGGATTATAATCAAATTGTCGGCTGAGCGTTTAACGTGGCATGTATTTGTGAAAACGACGTTTAATGGAATGGTTTGTAGTTTTTAAAGCTTCATCTCTCTAAAGATTTTAAAGCAAGAGAAGCAAGCATCGTCTGAATATGCTTTGAAGTCTTATGAAAAATATGCAGCAGTGCGAAACTTAGTAGGGAAATCTTATTCTTCTTTCAACAGTTCAATGTTATGAAATATATGAAGTCATAATACGCCTTGCATTGTCATCCAAATTAATAATTAGTTATGTAGAGTGTTAACAATTTCATTAGGTATTTGAATTTTCAAATATATACTGATGTCAGTAAAATCCAGCCCACATCAAATAAGAAATAAGCAAAAGTATGCATCAGTAGTACTTGAATGTTTTCTGGAAAGACGAATATCTAACAGTACCACAGTACTATTATTTAGTAAGCAGTGTTCAAAGATTCTACACAACTGCTGTCCTCAGAGGTATACATAGGTAAGCTATTCTTCAAGGATATAAAATGTTACCAAGATGGTAACACCCTTTACCCTTTGTCTTTGGGCAGGTCTTTCTTTGTTTTTATGCTGATTATCATGATGCTGTATCTTCACTTTATACCTCTTTTGTGACGCCATTATTTTCTTGGAGACAAATTATTTTCTACCGTAATTGCTGAAGTTAAGCTCTTTTATAGCTATTAAAGCTTCGCCTGAGACTGCTGGATTACAAATTAACGGCTTCAGTATCACGAGCTTCTCCTCCATTTCTCTTCCATTTTCGCCTCTATGAAAGCAAGGTGGAGAAATGAATGCCAGTTTTTGGCTGCTGGGTACACACTAAATTTGCCAAATCTTTCACCAACAGTGTATTTAGAGCTGAAAAGAACATATATTTATACTATTTATGTTATTATTATGCTTTTGAATTTCTTAAATGTTGTTACTTAATTGGGTTGGGACGACGTTCTGTATCCAGATTAAAGCGACATTCCCTTTGATACGAAATTCAGGCTTCTTTAAATAGGTCGCTACTTTCTTTAATAACTGCTCTGAATTTCATTTTTTCATTTTTCTGGTTTAGGATTAAGATGAATTCCTTTCATATTTGGTCTACCTTGTTTTAACAGTCTTGGAGATTGCTTTTATTTGATTGGAATGTTTTTATTGTACAACAACAGAAAATATACAGTATAATGTAGCCCACAAACTTTTACTTGTGTTTAATAACTTAATACAAATTTTTAAATAAACGTAAAATTTGTTTTAAAACATTGGGAGTTTGCCCAGTGAAAGACGAATGGTAGTAACAAGTCAATAATCATTTGCTAAAAATTCGACATTTATAATTCATAATTAGCAACCATGCACAAATTTCCCTTTGTTCAAACATCACCTTCTTAGAATTCTCTTCTATATTTGTCATAAAATGGCTGAAAACCTTCAACCTGAAAAGGTTCAAGAACAATTGACAAGGTGGAAAATGATTCATGCTTAAAGATTTGCAGAGAAAGGAGCAAGTTTTAAGAGAAAGTTACAGCTTGCAATAAATGAGAAGCTAAAATACCTACGCACAACCTTACCCTACCCACACAATTTTATATGCCCGTATACCATGAAGATGAAGTCTAGAATTCAACGAAAAGGTTACGCACTGAGTCAAACCAAATTTAACCTTGTTTTCATGCCCCACCGAGTTTCTATTTGGATGAGAAAGAGAAAGATCAGAGGACTTGTAAAGTATAAGCACAGCGTACCATTCGTGACATGTATTTTGTGCAAAAACTTTAATTTCTCTGTGCCTTTCGTGCAGACTACACCATACCACTTCGTTTTAGTTTCGTCTTGCCAAACTTGAAAAGAAACAAGAACATGAAATTTTTGCTAATACATCCGTCTATTCAGATGGAGCAAAGAATATACAGGTACACGCTGCTAGTTCCCAGACTTTGTTCTAGATTACAAAAAGTAAAACTTTTTATGTGACTGTTTTTTTATGCGTTCCACACAGAAATTCATTGTAAGCTTTTAATGGGTCGCTGTCGTCGTATACTTCTCGCCCAAAATATACGCACGTGTGGAAAGACTTTCGACTTACGCGCCTTTGTCTTCAGATTTCAAATGAAGAAGACAAAGTAAATCCGTATTATGGCTTGGAGAACAATGAACCATGAACCACGCTTACGGTAGGTGACTCAAGTGTATAAAGTGTAAATCTGGCTGTTAATTGGATTAATTTCTCAGTACCACACTGCACGAGAGAAAAAAAGGTGTCTCTTTTCTTTCTAGACACAAAGACCCGTCACATGAAAGCACATGCAGTCAGGAAAGGAAGAACTTCTTAACATCTTGACGTAAATTACTTATGTATATGACCACCATCTTGTACGTAAAAACAGTCTTATATATTTTTATCTCGTGTCCTTCCTGGCTTTTATACAACCCATTCTCTTAAATTAACGTGCTCCAAGTGTATCCATTTTCTAGAGAGGATTCACATACACGTGTAAAATATCTATATGTTACTGATTATATGATAATATCTTTATATGTTTTCGTAGATAAGTTCAGAGAATCCCGTTTTTCTTTTCTGTCATAAATATCCTGCTTGGCACTAAAACGACTTTTCCAGAGGAGGACCGGAATGGAAGTGTCAGTAAAGACGTCAAGACGTCATCATAACTGGACATTTGTGATCATAACAAGTCACGCGGAAGCTTTGTGGTTCACTGTGCGAAGATTTCCGTTCTATCTATCCATCTGTCGGCATCTTCTCCTTTTCCCCTTCTCTCATCCCATTCATTCCAGCTCAGTTTCGTATACTTTATTGTTGTACTTATCTATCGCCCACATCACTCAAAAATACATACCTATACATTTCCTTTTCGTTGGAGAGTGTAAACAGGAAAATAGACGGTCGTGGGTGACAGACACTAACAATACGAGTTACAATGCCATATCATCATCATCATCATCAATGATGATATAGGTGATGGTGGTCCAAGCGCGATAAAATTTCCTAACGATTGGTTTCCATTCTCCGCTATCTCAAATAAAGGGTTCCAGAATTCCAACAAGATTAAGTGAGAGGGGAGAAGCTTACGTGTGAGCTCAACAACAACACAGGAGCCAACTCAAAAACCACAACCACGTCAATATTATGTACATTCGAATAACTCAATGTTAAGTATGGTTTCCGTTTCCGTGTCTGCTTCTCTCGAGCATTCTTTACCTCGCATCATTTTCAGCCATCTATTGTCATTGTCATCCAAAAGTGAGTGGAGTGTCCTGGATACAAATCTCGATATTATGTGAGAACTTCGCTCTAAAGCCTATCTCTATGTGTATAGCATGCAACTCAAATTGGAAAACTTAAACAAAATGATTCAAGGGACGGTCGGAGTGATAAGGGAAAGTACCTACTCCTTTGCTGCTAACAGATGAACAGTGGCAGAGTATGCATTCTACATTCACATTGTAAGTACTAAATTAACTTTTAGCGAGTGGTGGTTATGGTGGCTTTGGCTCTGAATCAATGGCTTCCTACTTTCTCCCTCCTTTTCAAGACAAAACTGTAGTACATTTTATGTTAGTTTTATTGTCAGCTTTATTTCATCTCTCTTGTCTTTTTAGAGGCCATTTGATTCGACTTCTCTTTGGCGAAACTACTCATTCAGTGACTTCATATACTCTCTGTGTGAACCATTACTCAGTGCAAAAAGTTGCTTAGACATAAAATGAGCAAAAATAACAAACCTTTGTAACTGTTGAAGGAAGGGTCTTTTAGTCAAAGATCTTGTCACATTATTAAATTTTAAAGATAGTCTATAATTTCGAATCTTCAGATGACGAAACACATATTTTTAAAGAATGCTCAAACCAACATTGGGATTTTAAACCATTTTGATTAAAGTGTTGGAACAACATAACAGACTGAAGTACTGTTCTCATAAGTATAAGTAGTCCTTGGTATTACATTACTGTCAGTACTGAATTTGTGAAACAAAAAATTCAAAGGAGAAACCCTATTAATACGGGAATGGCATCGTTTTGTCCCATATGGGAAATAAATTCAGGTCGTAACTTGTGATGAGTGATGCCATATAATCATGATTATATATATGTGTAACAGTAACAAGGTACATAAAAGGTTTCAAAATCTGTGAGGAATATAGTTTAAAATATGAGTTCTTACGCAAAAGCTGTATCGAAAGTAGGTAGAGTGGCAATGGCAAGTCAATGACATTTTATTTGCTCAGTCAACGAGTCAACTCTTTTGATACAAACTAGATAAAAAGTATGTAGTATACCTCAGGTATAAGATACATATGACTAAATCAGTGAAGCATGCGAATGAAACATGGATTCATTCGTCTCCGCCTTGGGAGGTTTGATATCCAAAACATTGTCCTTGCAAAAAGAACTTCAGGAAGGACGAGGCAGATGAAAACGAAGCGATCAGTCTGGACTGTAGACAAATCAGAGGAGTAGACTTCTAAAGTTTCTTTTTTTTTCCTTCACATGCAATGAATACTACACTACTTCGATGGCAGCTTGCCTGTTTCAGTTACTTTTCATGTTTATCTGTATCCAAACGTTCGTGTGCGTACGTGAAACTGATAAGGGCCGTGGGGACACTTGAATGGTTGACTTAACTTGGATAAAAGACAAGAGAAAGGGAGAAGAAGAATGAAGTCTCCCTCATGACTGTGTCTTTTGTAATTCTAGGCGGAACGCAATATCTAGTTGTCGGTTTCATGTGTAAAGCATGTTACTCTGGAATTTGCTCTTATTTTAAGATCCTGCGTCACGGAGTGGACTTTATTATTTATTACTAGGTCAAAGACAATATAGTAATTTTTAGTACAACATTCCCTAACTAACGAGAGCAGTATATATGCCCACATTTTTGTATACTTGATTTGATATCTGTTCACATTTCTTTGCCAAACTTCTTTTTTTTTAGTGGGAGTAGTATACAGACACATGGGAATGTGGGGAAAATACATAATAAAAGATTGACCAGCACGATATTGTTGTTTTTATATGTATCAGGGAAAACGGGAGAACTTGTGAAAGAAAGTTGTACACAGTTGTGGAGAAAGTCGCAGAGAAACTTGCTCTTTTTGTTTTGTTGCCTAAACTTATTATTTTTTCATTTCCTTCAACAATGCGGTGCACACACACTACAGTCTACAAATACGTACAGAAGTTTTCTTGTATAACTGTATGTATTTTAGTAGCCTTGAGAAGGATGCAAAACATAGCCTTGGCCACTGACAATTTGTGCGGTATTGACATTGCATTGGCTCCAGGAGAATTGCACGTGTCTCTATTGATGTTGCAGTTAGTTGTGTATTTCTTTGCGTGTGCAGTAGATGGGAAAAAAGAGAAAGCGTTTAATGAAAAATGTCAAATTCATAACATATTTTTAGCTTAACGTTTAAGCAGGCGAGTTTTGGTGCATAAAATGTCGATAGAATGCTACTTTTGTAACATCTTAATACTAGGGAAGGATAGAAAATAATTTTTCTATTGTTATATGTCATGCTTTTCCAATCCCCTTAACAGTATCCTACGATAAAAGTAATTTAAAAAACATGAGCAATTTTTGCTGAATTTTTGTTGGACTCGGCCTCTGATAAGTACTTACCAGTAAAAGACGAAGGAAGATGAAACAATACCAACAAACGAACAAACGAATGAAAATGATTTTTATAAACCGTTTTATGTACGGGTAGAAGACCTTGGGATCTTCCTTTGACAAGGATAAAACCAAAGGAAATACCTTGCTCGTCTTCTAAAAAGCACCCATCAGACACAGCAGATCCTCTTACACTGCTGCTCCAGCCTCAACATTATAGACCCACGCGTGTCTACTTCATTCCAACTTGGATTAGAATGAAGCGGATTTAATTTTCAATGTTTCGAAGACTGACACCACGACGTCCTTGAAAATCCCCACAATAAAACGACCGGAGACGCTATTACCTCCAGTAACCAAAAACCACCAACAAGCTTCATTCTCATCCTCAAGTCTCTGTCCCTTGTCATCCGCTTCTGCTTTTTAAGCACTTGCTCTGTGGTATTCACTGGGATATAGTTACAATGCCATGAGAGCTGACGTTAGGTATTTAAATAGCAAAACCTGAAGTATACACTATACCTACACAAACCATTACATATATTTGTTTATAATGGTGAAAGTACGAGTTGTGTAGACTGTATTATTTTAGAAAGACTCAAGACGATAGAGAAAACAACGAGAACTATCACGGCTTTTGTACGTATGCACCTACATCATTGCTATATGATTTTTTCTTGGATAGATAATCTTGACCAAAGTAAAGATTGAAGACCACTTATACACTCGTGTATGTACACGACTTGCTTTCAGAATGTGCTTGACAAAGGAGCATGTGATAGTTTGGGGAGATAAATGAAAAAAGTTGCTGGTGTTGGTGCTTATACCTACGTAAACTTCGTTACTTTCATCTTAAGAGAGTAAATACAGAGACATTTACAAGCAAGCAGCAAGTCTTTAGTGAATGTACGTGTTGTGTGAGGCAGAGAAAGTAAAGCCCTTTTGCTTTTTTTTTTTTCTGGCAACGCGTAAGTACATTTCAGCAGTAAGGAAGCAAGCATGTTTCATACTTCTTCCGACTGTCATTTCTGGCACAGCCCACCGAAGAAAATAAAATGACACGGTGGACAAGATAAGGAGACAGCAAGAATATTGCCATTATGCTATTCCTTTTCCTTTCTTCCCTTTGTGGAAGTGTACATGTCTGTCGTCGTACTTTACTTGGCTTTCTCTCCTGCTTATAATATGTATTTGTGTGTGTGTGTGAGAGAGATCATGAGACCATAACTGTGACTGTGACGATATACATAGTCAACACCAAACCCATGCAACTAACGACATCAACTAAGTGAAATAGTACATTTATAAAAATGTAGCAACCATTGTGATTTCTGATTCAATGCGGGAAACCTAAAGCTTCCGTCGCCATATTTAACGTGATGTAGTAATGTACACCATGGAACAGTGGTTTTCTGCTGTATTCTCTAAAAACTAAAGTCATTGTTGGTCAAGGTTCTCATACAAAAGTAAAGTAACAAACACCAGTCATAACTTGACAGTGTGCTGTAATTTATGCACTGAATGAAACCAATGCATGGTCAGCCAATTCTTATTATATATTCAGTACAAGAATACGACAAACCGGAAACTCGGAGATCGGCGGAACACGCAAATATTTACTTATTACGTCAAGTTGTAGTGAAATTTATACTAAATAGAAGTGCAAAACACAATATTCAAAATTGTATACGGTGATGTGATGGTATTGGCCCGTGGCTCCGTCCTGCAACTCATTTCCGTAATAGATTCAGATCCAACTAGGCCAGACGTACCAATTCGATAGAACTTGCTGATTGTCGTTTGGCTTGGTTAGCAGAATGAAACTTTTAGGGGAAAACACGTTAGCGTAATTTCACTGTTTATCTCAACACGATATCCCATGACCCGTAACGTAACCCTTACATAAAATATGAGCATTTGAAACCCCCAAGATGTTGGGCTCTTTTTATCTTCTTACCATCTTCAGCATCATAAAGTGACCTTGACATAACCAAAAGAGCTTTCCACGATGCAAACTCTAAGCCTATTTGGTTTGAGCTGGTGGTGGGGAGACGATGATAGTCATGCAAGTGTCTGTTAGTTTTCGAGATTGTCATAAATATTTAAAGCCAACCTCATCATCATCTACGTTGAAGGCGCTTTTCCGTACAAGGTACTCCTACAAAACGGGATATATATCGTAAGCTTATTAATGGAACGAAACAACGGGGTAATATAGAAAAAGGTAAAGTAGGCCAGTTCCACACACGACACCTCTTCCCCTTTTCGGAATCTTCAGCCCACACAAAATGTAAAATATGCAGCAACGCCATAAGTTTCTATTCCTATGCCATTTAAATTTAAGGGATGGTATCTAATATTTAAGAAACGAGAGTAGCTACATTACCGGTGACTGGCTCGATTAGTTTTACCAGCTTTCTACTTTCTCTTATTTTTATATACAGTGCCGTTGGCATATCTTCACAAAGTACAGATACATCATTAAAAATACATTTCCCCTTTGAGGTTTCTGAACTTTACTTGATTTTTGTATGCTTATTCTCTCTTTTCCCCGGTCTTTCTTTCTTGTTGCAAAATTTTTGTGGAAGTGAATCGATTTCCCTTTCTCCTGTAAACTGCTAAACTAACAGTTTCTCTTGCTCATTCTTACAGTATTTTAGAACAGAGAAGTTATGTCTTGTCTGATTTTGGGATGGAAGGCTGTAATGTGGGATTGTAACAGCTCAGCTGCTCAATATTACTCTTTTATCTTTCTGAACCATTCCACAGGAGGAGCGCTATCATCATCATCCTGATCTTTAGTCTTCTATATTATACAAACAACGCACATTGCCTAAATATTATGATTATTTTTATACAGTATGTTGAGTACACGTTTGCAGAGCACAATACCACACTGCATAATAGGTATATGGGATAGGAGGACATCATTTATTTTCGTACATGCTTATTATATTCCTATACTGATGCAAAATTAATGGACTCTTCGTTTGCTAATGGCTTTGGCACAAAATATCAAAAGAAGTTTGGCTCCTTCGCTTACATTGGCGGCATGACTTTGACTTTTATACTTAATTCCATAACTTGAATGATACCCGAGACCATAGCAGAGTTTACTAATGCAGCATCCCAACAATACAACTTGCACTTTGATAACGATATACTTTTATGATCTGTTGTGTTGCGCCGTCATCGTCGCCGCAGCCAAGAAGGGGAAACATGTATCCAGAATATTTTCGTGAAAATTGTTTTTATTGCACTGTGTCCTACCGAAGAGCACCACTTTATCAAAGACACGATAATGCTCTAAATGGCTGTTTGATGTACATTATCATGAAAAATTTAACCTCCTTTTGTGAAACACATTTTACGATCTTGTGAGGTATCGGGCATTTGCTGTTTACAACAAATCATAATATTTGTTCTTTTTTTGAGGTCACAGTGTTGACTTTACTGGAATGGCACAAAACTGCCTAAACTGCAGATTTTCATCATGGTTTTAACAGTGCATATATGACAATTCAAAATAAATTATCTATTTATGCACTCGTACACGTGTTGACATTATTACTTGGATTTATCCAATATCACTGCGTAATAGGCTCAAAATTGGGTCAATATATTTTTGTTATTTGGTTTAATTTTAAAACTTTGCTAGAATTACGTTGTTTGGAAAAGGCAAAAATCAGACAGTAAAGCATTTTGCAAAGACACATGATTTCTGGCCTTGTTATTAACTTCCAAAAATAAATAAATATGATGCAAACGCTTTCTTTGAAAATTTTCAAGTAAATTACAAGTTTTACTTAATAATTCGCATATGTAGCAGTACCACACTGAGTCACGTGCTGTTATAATTATGAATATACAAACTAGCAATTTCCCCTTCAGAATTAATTGTTTTTCCACCACCTCTGAGCTCAAATGCTACAGAATAGTGCTAAAAATAATTGCAACGGGAAGCAGCCAAAATAAGAATCAGGACAAGGTTTAGACATAAGGACATGTATGAATATGCAAATTATAATTTTTTATTTTTGCAGTGAAAGAAGCTTTTCACTGCTTTCACGCTCTCATACCTTTTCATTATAACTTGCAACATTCATTCAATTAAGTGGAATCTCACAAATAAAATGGGCGCGCGTGCATGTTACATTCCAGCCCAGTATAACTAACTCTTCAGTTTCAGTTTACCGGGGTAATATGAGATAACTCTTGTCTGCCTTTTGTGTACTTTTTTATTCTAGTGGAAAGTGTGTAGATATTTTCTCCAGTCGCTCGATCATAATCCCAATAACAAAAAGGAAGGAGAGACCGAGTAGAGGGGTTGAAGAGGGCTCTTAACAAGAACTCTCACTCAAGTGCTTTTTGTAGTTGCCTGCCTTGTTTTCACTCTGGTTTCGATTGCTACGGTGGTGCATAATGGCAAGCGCCTACCTGCACAAGATACAATGCAATTCAAGTTCTAAGGATCGAAAGACATGAATTGAATGTAGCTAAGAAATATGCACACCAGAAGGCACAAACAGCAATATGCTATGCAAGTTATTCGCAAACAACTTTGACGTGAACCCTTTCGTCTTTTCAGATCTAGTAATTTTTAGACTGTAATTTTCTGCAAAAAAATGTTTCTATGCAGTGTGCACTTTCCTTTCCTCCATTAATGCATGTAACACCTTCCACAGAATTGACTTTACTGCTCCTGGCTGTTGATGAAATGAAAAGTCATTTGAAATTCGAATTTAACGCATCACCATTATCTCAGACACACATTATTGCATCTTGAAGAATTCTAAATGAGATGTGGATGTGGCCCATCTACAACTGGATGGTGCTGGAA
This sequence comes from Willowsia nigromaculata, assembly GCA_034700605.1. Lineage (NCBI taxonomy): Eukaryota > Metazoa > Arthropoda > Collembola > Entomobryomorpha > Entomobryidae > Willowsia > Willowsia nigromaculata. The sequence goes on from JAQIXX010001269.1 coordinate 15,342, forward strand.
TCCTGCTTCATTTTAATTTAAACAAGCAGTCTCCTTCACTGAATTTATATTCTCTCATTTCTTTGATCTTGCCAGTTCCTTCATTTACTGGGTACTACTCCGCGTCTTCACGTTCCTCATGCATAAATGCTACTGCAATAATATATTTTCATGCTAATTCAAAAGTGACAGTTAGTAGGACTATTCTCATCAACTGTGATCCATTGTCATCATCATCAGGCGAATCACTTCGTATCATAAAAAGCTGGCGAATACATTGTACATAATAATGTTATGCATACCTCCACAACAAAAAAGAACTACTTTCATAGACAATGATGCACTGAAGTGATCCACATTTACTCCCATCCACCTTTTTGATGTACAACTGGATGACAGGAGGAGTAGTCTAGCCATTGTCAATGTCAATTTCATGGAAGTGAGTTACTAATCTAAACGAATGGGTATTTGACGTAACGGACTTGTTTCACTATAAATTTGTAGCTCTCCCTCAGAGAGCACTATACTTTGTAGTTACATTGTAGTCAGCATTGTGCAAGAAAACATTTTCCTTTTCCAAGAAAAATCTCAGTTTGTTCATGTAATCAACCACATTCTCTTCCTCTACATCAAAGCTGCATTCTCACAATTGAAAAATAATATGGAATTTGCAAGTTTGCCCATAGTTCATAGAAAAATTTCATAAAAGCTCTCAAGCCGCATGTGAATATTTTTCGTTCATAGGAAAAATTAGATTTTTTGTGTTTAATCGCATTTTGTCCTATTCATCATCGCCGAAATAAATCTGGGTGGCAAAACATATATCTAACTAACTCTGCATGGCGGTATTTGAAAATCATCTATCTAAAAGGATCTGTCTAGTTTTTGCAAAAGAAGTTTTTATTTTATTTAGCTCTTCTCCACTCTCACTAACAGCACGTTTTGAATTTTTCTCATTTTATCCATTTGTTTTCCCTTGCCTTTGAAGGACTCTGCTGTCTACTGTACCCAAAAACTTTTCTAAACACAATTTATGTAATGCTTTTAGATTCAGTGTTCAGTGCTGTCTATCTGTAAATATTCCTACCAAGTTTGCATTCATACATATTAAAACAGTTATACAAACAGAAGGCTAAGGCTAGACCTTCTGGCAGTGGTAACACAATCCACTGTCCATGAATAGTTATGTGTATAGCATAGCTTTTGTGAAAAATGTAATATAAAACCGGGACAAGCAATGTAATGGATGGTACAACACCCTCTGATGGTGTTGTTGGAGAAAGGAAAAAAGTGATCTAGAAATTTAGAATTCAGAGAGTGCACACATGGAAAAAGTTTTTTTTTTGCAAGTGAAGAGCACAAGGAATTTGTGTCGGTTGCGAATTGCGTTTTGCATTGCTGATTATCATGTTTCTACTCAACACACTACATGTATATCGCCAGTTGGTTGATGGTTACAACTGTTTTCTGCTTGCAACCTACAACCTACATGAATAACAAAGTTTTGTAGGTTATGCAATGCGAAACATTTTCACAATTGATAATGTAAGTCTAGTTCTGTGATTATCATGAATAGCAGTAGGTATCAATGTATCATGCAACTTTTGAATATATTTTCGTCTAAATTAGGGTTAGTCTGTTTCACTGAAAATGACTCATTTTCATTCTGTCAGTAAAGTATCAAGTTCTTTATTGCGAAATAAACTTGTTGAAAAGTTAGAAGCTAGAACTAGGGACAGTTAATTACAACGTTTCAAGCCTTATTAGGGCTATTTTAGGGAATATTATGTTTGTATTCCAACGCATATTTCGCACGTCATAGACGAGTTTGTTTGCCTTGATTCTTGATCTAGTTTATGCATGCAACGATCTGTCTAGAATTCTCAAGTTTTTTTGGGTGCATCTATATGTACATATGTCTCTTGGAACTCGAGCATCTGGAATAACTGCCATTGAAGATTTTATGACACTGTTCCAGACATTGTGATATATGCAAAACTTGTTTTGCAAGGTTATATTTTCCCATCTTTTATAGGATCACTAGTCAAAAGTAGAAAAATAAGGAAAAATCAAAGAAATAAATAAACCGCCTACATTTCTACCATGTCCAGGATATCAACTATTGTTTTCTTCCATCATCAATTTCCTCTTCTGTGAAAAACTATATTATGGATAAGCACTGCAGGTTGGATTTTTGAACAAAATACAGGATTTTGTCTTGACGTCATTGCTAAAAAACATTCGGAGAATCCACAGGAGTCTCATGTTTCACTTGCAGACTACGCAGCACTTCATCATATCGACTCAATCAGATTTTGAGCTTATTTTATTGCACTGGAAAATATTTTAAAATATGCTGAGTAGTTCAGGAGTATTCCAATTCAATAGAATTTCATGTTTACGTAAACATTCCTACTGTTTTTATTGAGATATAACCTATGATTGAAGAACATGATGCCATTTTGAACCATACTTGAACCATAAGTGTATTCTCACATGATGTTGGTATGTATGTATTGGTATGCTTGAAATTAAAACAGTATCTTTTCTGGAAAAGTATCACTGATTGCTCATGTTTAACTTGCTTAATTGTAGTCGCTTGTACAACACCCATTTAAATTTCAATTTTCCCCAAGTTATCTGATTTGGCTCCCCAAAAACGAATCGTACACAATATGGTTGAGTTTCTCTTGGACAAAGTATTTCCGCAAGCTTCTCTTAACTATGTGCCCATCTCCTCGCGTTCTATAAAAGCTGATGCCTATCTTACCTTTCTACTAGCTTTTCATGCATTTTGCACGTCTTTTCAGCAATTTGGAACAAACAATATTTACTTTCTATGACTTTTTCTGTGAAATTTTGTGTTTACGCATTATTTTCGCTGGCACTACATCCTCCGCAAGCTGCTTGCTTAAATGATAAAACTCCACAACAGACACAAATTGGGACATGTGTAATGGGATGTTTTGGTTGGTAGTGCTAGCCAAATAATTATTATAATGAGAAACAACAAGAGGACATATTATGTTTGCTTTGCGCAGTCATGCTTAAATCATGTTTTCCCACAAAATAAATCTTGATTAAGCTTCCTCAAATATTTCCATTTTGCTTTCGATCGTGCAACATAAATCGTAATTCGTGTGTGTATAGCTTGAAATTCTTCGTCCATCCGCTTATGATGATGTTGCTTGCGAAGCTTTCTCTCATTGTGCTGTTCCACTCGAAGTAATTACTTTCCTGTGTGAGTTAAAACTTATGGATGTGCTTAATGCATTCATTATCCTATGAGGCGGGTCTCCCTTGGCCGCCTCTGTTTAATAGCAGAACTGGACCTTTCCAATAGAGAAGAATACTTTATTCAACGCATATTTGCATAAGATATGATATGTTTATAACCAATATGTACATTGGATGCTAAAATTCAGCAACAATATTACTCGTTTGCAGATATATGGTATTATATGACAGTTTCAACAGACCCTTTTGCTATTATCACTATTAAATGTAATACGACTCTATATGCAAAAGTTGATTGTAAAGATACCATACCATCAAGAAGACACATTCGTCGTACCAAAACCTACACGATGCCAAATGTTGCCCATTAACAAGAATGAATTTTGTAATTGTAAAACCACAATAAAAGAAGAAGAGCCTCACATCTTGTGTAATAGTTTTCTACTTTACTGCTGCCAGTGCTGCATCATGACTAACTTTTTACTGGGAAATTTCGTACATATAACAACTTGAGATTCGGATTATGTACATATGCATGGATGTAATGTAATGGGTCTGCACCCTTTTATCCATGAGTCAAAAGAGGCCAGTAAAGTTGCACAAGATGATTTTCACTCTCCTGCTCGCAACCACAATAATGAAATTTCTCTGAGGCGATTATTAATGACTGCTATTAAAGCAATATAAAAGATATGTTCATCTTGATAAATTTCCGTAATAAAAATTGTGCATTTTCGTTTATGTTTTTGTGCATTAAAAATCTACTTTAATTAAAGACCTTTTTGTGTCGCCCGCCGGTCATTGTACTGAGCTACCTAATTGGATACCTAACGCATTTAAATAGGTATAGGTATGTATGTATACTCTAGTCGGGTAATTACTGAATGTTTGTAAGAGTCCTAGTCTTACTTAGCCCCATAAACAAAATCATCCTCAATCTTGTAACTGTCCAGGAACTTTAATATAACTTCTTTCTTTTACTTTAGTTTTACCAAAGCTTTCTTCTGCTACTTACGTACCATCGTTTACTAACCCTCTTCGTCATTATTGTCATTGTAATTTAAACTTTCATTTACTGAGATTTTTTATCCTTGGCTTTTCTTGCAAGCCAGTTATGACGCACGCATAATGCTAAAAAGATAAAGTAGGTGAGAGTAATGTGAGGTTTGAAGACGTGGATTTCTATTAATAGCAATCCAATCACCCCACACCTCTCACGAATCAAATCCAATATGACTTTCAAGAAGTGAAATAGCTAGATAGAATACTGTAGATGTGAATTCAGTATAAGGATGTATGTTTACAGAAAGCAGGTCATTGGATTCTCCAGAAGCATTTACCCATTTAAACAGAGATGCTCGCGCTGTTTGGATCCTGTACCAACCAACAAACTTAGGTTTTTACTGATGAAGCTGAGATCAGCCGATGAAAAAAAAACTTTCTACCGTTTTCACTTTCTTCTTCTCTTTCCTCTTGTTACTTTTACAATCTTTTAGACATGATACTCGACATTCTCATTTCCTCTTGCAAAAATAATTTATTTCCTCACCCCTCCAGTGTACACTATTCTATACATCCTCTTTTCAAGCTTGTTGGAGATGTTTCATATACCATGATGTTGTTGTATTTGTGCAGATGGATATTTTATATAAAGTTACCTATAAATAAAAGGAGCCTTTTCTTCTCTCCCTCTTCAACTTTTCTAGCTTGTTCCATCAGCTAGTTGGCTTATAGATTGAAACCGAAAAATCTAACATCTATAACTCTTTTGCTTCTCCAACTTTTTTGTCTGACAGGCGACAGCCTATTGTAAAACCATTTCCTATTGAGGGTAGGGAGGGCGGATGAGGAGAGTTGAATAAGATGCGTGGATAAAAACATTATTCTTTCTTCGTTTTCTTTTCTTATAATATGTTTCTACAGCTGCTACACATATTGTAATATTAACTATAGATATGCGTTATGTAACTGTTACGTTGCTTGCAGCGATTCCTATTTATTTATTAAATTGCTTTCTTTTTTATCAATTCACATAAAATGCAAGTAAAGAAAAGATGATAAATGCATTATTATGCTGTTGTGGCAGCTCTTTCTTTACTGCAAACTAGTAATGATATGGTAATGTATTTAATGGAACCGTACTCCATTCTCGGTCTGAAAAGTTGAACTCTACAGTTCTCAAGAAAGCAATGATAAATAAGTTTGTTGTGAGTGCACATTGTTGTAGTTTACGCAAAATAGGAACAGTCGAGAAAAGTTTTGCAGAATTGAGATAACTAAACCAGGCTTCTGGAATATCATTAAACTGCATTTTAGCATATAAACTTGAGCTCATAAACATCTGCTTTTCAACCAGATTATAGTGCAAAAACATTCATTATAATATATTTTGATTTTTGCAAGTGACACAAAGTGTGCAGAGCATGTGTTTACCTTCCATTTTGTATCTCGTCGTCATTGTATCATGTAAACAATGCTTTGTTTAAAGCATACTGTAAGCACTACTCATCATAAGCGTCAAATAACACGTAGTGATACTCTTTCCGATGCGATTAGATTTCTCCACTTTGTGTTCAGCCTCTCACATTTTTGCAATTCAACCCCAATGACACGCATTTGGGTTTACTCAAATAAAAATAGAAACATGTTTAGAAATGTATAAAATGTATGCGCAAAATATATAAATCTATTCAGATGAGTAAAAACACTACTTGTTCCCGTGTAGTTATCTGTTAGATAGAAAGAGGAATAGTTGTAGATGAAAACCTAAGCATTTATGGTTCTAAATAGGGTGATTGTCGATCCTCTTTGTATTCTATCTTGATGACTAAATATATAGTATTTGGCGGGTAAGAATCCAAAGAGAGATAGATAGAAAGTGACACAGTTTTTTTTCTACTGCACCAGAAAATACTAACGAAAGTCGAGGGTAAAGAACTGTACAAACAATATAGCTAACAATTTCTCTATTTCCTTTTCCCCATTTCAAAAGACAAACGGGTAATCACAAAGGATCTTTTTGTGATATGGGATGCATGAATAAACGTTTTGTGGTTTGCGACCAAATAAACATATAAGTAGGCACATCAATTTTCCTCTAAAGACCGCCAAAAGCGTCAACAACTTCTCCCGAATGTCACAAAGCTACAGTTTCAGAGTTTTTCTTGGAAGCATCCACAACGAACACGTCATGCATGCATGAGATATTCACGTATTTGTTTTAGAAACTATCTGTGTGATATCCATGTAATATGATATGTTTATCAAGAGTATTCCCAAGAAATTAGAATGCAAGGAGTTCAGTGGCACAAATTTACTAATTTACCATCCCTCAAATTCAACGTTACTTCAGTAAAATAACCAACCAACTATGCACAATGTTGGAGTTTGCGTTTGCAAAATTTGTGTCCAAACCTGGAATCTTCAACCGAGTATTCCGACGAATTCTCAAAAAGATAGAGATACTTGGCTGTGGCTGTGATGGTATTGAGTATTCTGTGGAATCATCCTTCGTTTCCTCATTTCCCAATCTGAATCCAACATTGGTTCATCAAACACATACGTATATGGGTTGTGTGCTTTCACTACTACTTCTGATTCTGACTCTGACCAGTAAGCTGGAATATACAGCCAGGAAAGAGGAAGCAACAGCAATAGAGCTCCTACTGTTCTATGGGACTACACAGCTTGAAGAAAACTCACCAGCCGGCTTTCTCAGAGACGCAAAGTTTAACTTGCCGTCTAAGCGTTTCCCGTTCCTTTTTCCACTCTCTCTTCCTTCACACAACCAGTGAAAAAGAAGATGCCCAACAAGAAGTAATGTGAAAGCTACTCCTAGCTCTGTTCACATTAATAACAAGAACGTAGAGATATACACACAACATTGATGCTCTTTGAAGGCAGTGTGTAAGTTTTATTTGATAGATTATATATCACCGAAAAGAGAAGAGGAGCCTTTTTCTGCTTCTTTACTCTCTCATTCAAAATCTTTTATTATTACTCAACATTTTGGATGCATATCTTTCCTTGCCAAAAGGAGAAAAGTATGGGTTTCTATAAAATACTACTTCTCCTCAAACCCTATAATGCTATACATGTGTGATCAGTCGTTTTCTCCATTTCTACCACTGCCTACTCTCACTGAAAATGAACCCATTGTATGTTTCGCATTTACTCTCACACTTTGATGCAACTTTACGATTCTTTTTAACCAAAGAGAATTTTTCTTCACACCACACAGTAGCGGCAAGGGAACCAAGACTTCTTCATTCTTCTCTCTCTCTCTCCCACTTCTTAGTTAGTTATGGAAGAAAGAGAGGCATTTTCCCATTTATTTCACTTCGATTTTTTTCATTCCCATTCATATGATTCATGCATTCCAAATTCTACAATTTCTCCGTGAAAAAGAAAAGGAAAAAGGAGCATAATGTACATTCATAAGGATGAACAAGGTAGATACTTAATCTAACAAACTTGCAATATGAAGAAAGTTGGAGGCGCTATATAAGAGTAATAACAGTTTCACTGCTGCTGTAGATCCGATTTTTTCACCACACATAAGTACTTGCAAAAGCAGAACAGGCGTAACAACCCCCACAGCGGATAAATCTCTTTCATTCTTATTTTCGCTTTACTCTAACAATATCATCGATAGACATTGACTACTTAGTGACTGTAATGGGATGGATTGCAAGTCGACGACTACACAGTCTCCATATAGATTTACCATGGGTGTAGCATACAATTTCGTCGTCGTCGTAAGGCACAATGGTGGCTTGACATATCTGCCCGATTTATTTTCTGTTGTTCCAAAGTTGTACTCTCTGTGCAAAGTGCAAACTCTGTAGTGTGGAGGCGCCTACGTTGTGTTTGTATGCATATTATGTACTTAAATTGTCCATATACATGTGCAATTCAGCCCGTCTTGTAAATACTTACAACAGATCAGATCAAAAACTTTTCTCTCTCTATTACTTTCCTCCATGTAACGTACATATTTGGATTTTCTCTCCAATTTTTTTTTCTTAACTTTTCCCTGAACTAGTTCAACTTGATTTCGTATGTATAGGAGAAAACTGAGCCGCTTAGTAGATCGCATACTGCGACTAGAAGGCGCAAGAAAGCAAGTTAAAAAGTTGGGTACATGGCACAGCTAAGCGATCCATTTTCTTCTCTCCTTCTATCACATGATTTGTTACTTGAGCTGTGACAATTTTTCACTTGTGCGCTTTGATTAAAGAGAGAAAGAAAAGACTGATTTACTGGTTGGTTGTGCAAAGCATGAAAGCAAGGAAGAGAAAAAAACGACAGGAAAAGTAAGTCGAAAAATCAAAGGAACATGGAGAGTATAATAATAATGATAATAATAATAATGCATGTTCACTTTCTCTCTACATTTTACTTATTTTTCTCTCCTATAATATTCCTTTTTTGAAATAAACCGTTTCTACTTATTTTTCTAGCGTGCTCAAATTTAGTTTTTCTGTACTTTCTCTGTCTCCTCTTTAGTTTTCGTATGTTCGTCCCGAATCCAATCTGTTCCGATCGGAGAATTATAAATAATCCTTTGGCTTAGTAACTTGCTTTTTTATTTCAGTTGACTCGACGGAACTAGAGAATATCAATTGATCCGCATCGTAGGAGTAGAAATGTTTCATATTCCTTGCCACCGCGTCGTCCATGTATATTTTCCTCTCTGATATTGCTTTATTACTTTATTACAAACTGTATAGAAAAAAGGTCAAATGGAGATGGAGAGAAATATATGAGGACAACAACAATGTAGCTTCGTGGGAATGGAAAACGACAGGAGAGTGTGATATGGATATGAACACATTATGACGATACAATCCTCATGCAAGCATGTACACCAAATAAAATGCCTGAAAATCCAGAAAGGAACCAAATAAAAGCCACTTACTGAAACGTATCCAGCAATGGTAGACCATAAGTTTGCCAGCACAGCAAAAAAGTAACCTTTTTTGCTAGAAAAAAGGCACAGAGTAAACGACTAGTACACATATACGCGTGCCCACACGACGTAATAATCCTGCCTTTCATGGCATCAATATTTATAGGTAGCGTTGACGTGAATGCGGGATGAAGATCGAAAGAACAAAAAAAGAGAAAAAAATGTGATACAGATACACATTCTTCTACCAAATCCATTCATTCTTCTTGTGTGCGTATGTATTTAGTATGTATACAGATTTATACTTCAAAAGAGCATGCATCGCAGAAAGTTTTTCTGCGTTGTCCACAGGATCAGCAACATTCAAATTATGTTTTTGACTGTCTCTCAGCGGCGGCGGCGGAAATGGAACTGGGATTGCTGAGAACAGTTTTTTATGGAATGTGAATGAGAGCTTTGTTGCATCGTAATGTCTCTCCGTCTCCGATACGTACACATGCTTCTACATATCTACTATGAGCCTTTTCTTGTTCATGTCTTCAATCTCTCCACGTGTTTCCCCCTCCAAATCAAAGCCTTTAGTTTGCCAAATTGCATCTTGGTTTGACACTATAGAACTTATGTCCAACTTACAAAGTTATTTTAGCGGTTTTCATGGGTGCCATTGTGAAGAGCAGACAAATAGTCGGTTCTAGAGCTAGTTCAAATGTTTACGAATAATAATAATGAATTAATCAATGAGATGATTAAATTTATTCTAATAAAATGATTAGGACAACTCCATCCAATCCAACCAGTAGTATCTTCATAAGGACAAGAATTATATGTAGGTACACCTTTAAATAATTATAAAACCATTAGAGTGATGTACTGAATCATTTCATAGTAAATGGGGAGCTAATTTGTTTTCCTCTATATTTTGGAGGTATTATGTTTCCCTTTTCGTTTACTCAAGTGGGTTTTATTCTCGAGCATTTACTGTAACTATATAGAACATTTATACCTAACTACACACTCTCGCATTACGTACGTGGGATGTGATAAAAGTGATGATGTTTTAAGTATCCACACTCTGTATTTCTAGGTAAATAATGAGAAAGGAGTAGAAACATAAGTAAACAGCTGCTGTCAGCATCTATCTCCGAGATCTGTCATCTACGCATCAAAAAAGGAAATCTCTTCTCCTATTTCTTTCCGGTCTGTGTTGATTCTTGAAAACACACAAGCTCGACAACAAAAAAAAACTTTCACGAGTTTCATATAAATCTTCTCACTGAGTCTCCCCAAAACCGAATATCTATGTATGTATGTGTTACTACTTTACATTATTACTGCGTGAAGCATGCTTCTCCAAAATACCAAGTCAGCGTTTTTAACTCTCTCTAAAACCTCTAAAAATAAGTTACACTTCTCTCCTCCAAACGGCTAAATTATGTGTCTCAAATCTTTGTTAAGGATAGGAAGTAATATTTGTATTCCACAGTTATGCAAAATGTTGTCCCTTTTCTACTCTTAAGAAGTAGGCTTAAAGTTTTCAAGCACAGCAAACAAACCCAAGTTGTAATAAATAAAAATATGTAAGTATATTATTACTAAACACTCGTTTTACTTTTAGTTATAGCAAAAAAGTTGTTTGAATTTAATATAAAAACCACAACAGACGGTTCATTTCGTCGTATCGTCTTGTATTTACAAAAGGTTTTAAAGAAAAACCACTTTTCAAAAGGAAACCACTATAATAATATGCCGTTTTGTTTAGTCCACACAGAATATACAATAATACTTGGCTTGCTTCACTGCTCCTATTGTAATACAGTTAATGTGCACGTATTATTGTTGAGATTGCTGGAAAATGTGATCTTTTGAATATATACATTTTCGTACTCTAACTTTTATCTTCAAATCTTTGCTGCTCAGTAAATTAGTAAACTTTTACGTATGAATGCTCTTTTTACTCAAAACCACAAGTAAACATCCATCATCATGTTTCATCCTAGTTGATGTGCTCAAGGATTTTCACAAATTCCCTTTCCCTTAAAATGTTGACTGTTTTTTAAGCGAAAAAGATTAATTATATAACAAAGTTTTTCCAAAAAATCTGCAAATAGAAAAAAAGTGTACTTTTTCCTTGTCCAAGTTTTCTTTCGTTTGAGCAATGCATAAAATAAAGAAAAAGCTACACAAATATCCGAAACGGTTCGCAGCATTTGACCTAACACGTTACCTACATGATTTGTGAAGTCTCTGTAAAAACAAGTTTATTTACTGACCTAGGCGTACCAGATTCGTAGTGTAATTGATTAAGATGAATAGCTTCTTTTCTGAAATGCAGTCATTCACAACTACTTGTTTAGATAATAAATTTATGCAATTGGCACTCCATTACAAACTAGCATGCCACACTATTAAGATCATATTAAGTATGACCATTAAGACCGGCTATTTGAAATACCGTGTTGAAAATAAACTCCCAAGTAGTCCTCCAAATGGACAAACTCGTTCACTTGGGTCTACTGTCTTCTTTGCTCCCCACTGGGGCATTATATTACACCATCTGAGCCCTAAAAAGTATTACCGTAAAAATCGATTACTGGAAACCTCTACAATTTCACGTATTAAATATAGCCACCCGCACAAATGATCCTAATCCCAGTGTGCGCCTTTCCAATATATTCCCATGTAGTCAATTTCTCTTTTACTTCTTAACTTACGCAAACTCTCACACTTGGTACAAATTACCGAGAAAAAAAGTTTTAAATCAATTTACGACCAATTGGCCTTGTTTGTTCAGGGAAATATGCTGGTACAAAACTGCATGACTGCACGTAAAAAGCGCTGGTGGTAAAAGATATCTTGCCTTTCAGTTGCTGCTTTTACTTATCCATACCTTTTCATAAGTTAACATTTTACCAGCCCCACTTCGATAGCATTTTTACTGCGACATATCCCAACACCACTCTAGCACCTTCTTTTCTCAATACCATAGCAAGAAATATAGATTTCTCTCTGTGGGATACTTAAGTTTGTCACAAAACTTGCTACTTTTACACAAGTCAGGACACAGTACAGGCCCGGCCAGGCTACAACTGTCGTAGATTTCAATAATCCTTGTTATCCACAACAACGTTGGCAGACCTTTTTACACCCCGGAAAATAGTGGCGGTGCTTGTTATCGAGCGACTGGGGTGATATATACTGAACCCGAGTTTGAAGTACTTAATAGTTTCTTGTCAGCAGTTGTAAAAACTTTTTTCAAAAACTTGTTGCCACAATGCTGCATTTATAGTTTTAACAGCCTAGTTTAACCATATATTACACTTCTTGGATTGTAAGTAAGACGACAACTGTTCTCGTGTGAATCTTATCCCTCATCTGCTTTTATTTCAGTTCTTACGCTCTCTCTCAGGAGAAACAACTACTTTACAATGATTACTGCGCGCTAAGTACATTCGTATTTCAATTTAAACTTGAGGAAGGGAGTTTCATGCATTTTGTTTCTCTATCCTCGTTGACTTGAACCTGCAAATGGCAGCAATTCATAATAGGCAGAAAAGGGAGATACGAAAGATTGTACATTTACAATGAGACCGTAGAAAATGCACTACACTTTATGGAGCATATACTACATACCGAATATACATTATTATTAAAGTTTCCCATTTCAAACGAACGGAAATGTTTCATTTCCACAAAGTATCAGACTCATTACTCATTTAGACCCTTTCTCAGCCAAACCACTTCGTTCAAAAGTTCCTCTTGTCTTTGCCCTTTTCTTTCTACACTCTGATTCCACCAAAACATTTCATACCATTTACCACCGCAAACTGTGAGCGTGGGGAGCAAGCCAGTAGACAGGAGGCAAATCATCTCTGTCATAACCCTAAAAACCGGCAAAAACCTTGGTCCATGTAAAACACGGGATTTTGTGGCATGACATGGCACGGGCTTAAACAACTTGCATTCGTGCATGAGTGTAGATACATGCTTCTAAAAATCGAACATGCATTTACATCGTTTACGTGTACGTCCTCCAGCAGAAAGAAACGGTTTATGGTGGAGTGGTGTTAAATGATGATCATGATACAATACAAGAGATACATACGAAATATGCGAGTCTCGGTAAAAGGAAGAGTGCCGCCGCGGTTTTATGTTCACACACTGTCCATCTCACGTCTATCTCTCGGGTGTCTTATAGCTGTGCGGTAATGTTGGTGGTGCGGTGTAAGTACATTAGTCTCTATTCTGGGAGCAAGTTCAAGGCGAGACCGTTTCAGTCAGAAGAAAAGAAATGAGCAGTTGTTCTGGCATACGCACACCACTTATACCTCCATAATTCAAATCCAAAGAGAGAAAAGCGGCCTCTAAAAGAGCCGCATTTACAAACTGAGCAACCTGTATGGAAATATATGGCTTATGGTTTTTCCCATGAAGGGAATAATATGATATAGGAGAGATGATATATAGATATTATATGTACGTAAAACAATTTCTAGAAATTAACTTTGGGTGATTCAGGAGTGCCTTTCTTCCTTTCTCTTTCTTCGTTCCTGTTATTCCTTCCAAAAACTCACCGTGCGTTTGCAAAGTGGTCGGGACCGCGTGGAGAGAATAATTGGAAACTTTTTTTTTCTCATCTTCATTTTGATCACTACGTCGGGTAAGATTGGGTTCAGTGAAAGTTTAAACTTATAGTGTTTGAAATGCACTGCGAGAATTTCACTTTTGTAAATACGTGTGCTACATAGAAATAAAAAATATAAAAGGGTCCAGGAAATGGTAAAATGCCAGTCAGTCCTCAGTGTGTCTGATTTTGAGTGCGTTTTGTGGTAAAAATTTTAGGCTCGTGACTGGCACATGTTACACCAACATCATATCGCACGAATATAAGTGCAACTTGCTTCTCAAAAGGAAGAAAGTAATATAAAGTAAAATCTTCAATTACAAAGCATTATGCATAAAATGTACATTCAAAGAGGAAAACTTGTTTCTCTTCCGGGTCTTTTTAAGATATTTAGTTGAAGATGCGTAACATCTCCAGAGAAAGTCAAGCAAGTTATTGAGGGAAGCTTAAAAGGGTTGGAATTGCACTTCATTGTTAGCTAGAGAAAAGTTTGCATTTGTCTGATTCACGCACTTGTGAAACAGCGTGTGCGTCGTCAACTCAATAAGTGCATTTTGTCCTTCACTCTTCTTCACTGTCTGGGGAGAAAGTGAAGAACGCCTGCTTACACACTGTGGAAGCAATTTCTCTGAGAGAAGTTCATTTCGAAATTATGTGGTTAGTTCTCTGGTAAACCTACAAACACCGCGCCACCAAATTCCTCTTATATAAAACACGCAGTTATTGCAGCCGGGAGGAAACTGTCTCTGTTCCGCTTGCTGACGATCATGATGATACCATCTTATTATGGTTATGAAGCTGAGAACGAAGAAAAAGGCGGAATAACACACATAAAGATTTTTTTCTCATTTTAAATTGAAAACTTTTAACTCATTCACCAAATAATACTTTTAATGATAAGGCTGACATTTATTTACTACTCAGTTCTTACCATATTGACTCCGTATAAATATATATATCAAATCGGGACACTTGAGATGAGAACAAACTCCATTGTATATGCATTATATTATATAGCACAACACTCCCGATCCCACTTTTCTTCTCTTTTCTCTTCCTCGAGGATATTTACCAAAATGGGTAAAATGAAAAGGAACATTAATGGAAAAATAATTTCTTTTTTAAAGTCACCTTCTGAAATAAAAAATGAAAAAAGTCTTTAAAGATTTTTTCCACTGTGTATACATAATACATAAGTAGTACCTCAAACCCACTTCAACATATTATTTTTTTCTCTATTACGACGGAGCCATTCCTGGGACTAGAGTCTGCGGGCTAAAAATGCACCAAGTAAACAGAAGATTTTTCCCAACTTTCTTTCAAAAATAAGCATCACTAGTAGTAGGAGTGATATTATGAAGAAATAAACCCGAGCAACTAACTTTCTCTCTTTTTTTTAACTTGGCTTTTTTTTTCATGTGACGAGGATGCGGACGGTCTGTTGGAAAATACACAAGAAAAAAAACTTTCTCATTGAAATGGTCATATAAGTGATTATAGAGCCCATATGAGAACTTGCATATATACAACTATCGCTGCTCGTTCTCAAGGCTAGATGCTTTTTACATCTTTTTATTATTCCCCATTTTTTCTTCTCCCTTTCATTCATTTTTCACTATCACCAGACTATACATACTTGATATAAACAGAGACAGAGAAGCGGCACACACTCGCATAGGTTTTGGTTAGACTTTTTTTTGGATTGTCGAAAAAAATATCATCGTAAAGAGCTCGGGAGAAATGGGAAAAGCAAAGTAGTAGAGAAAATACGGAGAAGAAAGAGAGAAAAGGCAATAATACGAGGCATGGGATAAAACTACATAATATTTTTTGAAGCCAGTTGGAGCATTTTTTGTGAATTTTTATGATTGCTGCTACTACCGAAACTATTACTACTTACTTTACTCTACCTTATTCCTTCCTCTACTTTATAGATATATGTTTCGGTGAGAAATAATTTTATTTTCCGCGTAGATTTTTGACTCGTTCCACTTGTAGATCTATCACAGCCTTATGACTTTGGTAATGCATATACACACATCATCTATGATATCGTTTTGAGGAGACGTTAGTATAACGTCGAGATTTTCATATTATATTAATAGCCTTTCTTCTGAAGAAGTTGCAGAGCAAAAAGTGGAGAGAAAGAAATAAGTTTTTTTTTTCATAAAGATTTGAAAATCGGATGTGGAAATTTTCTAGTTTTTTACGCACAATATATCTAGTAGACAGACAAAATAAAAAAGGTGAAGAAACGTCAGACAAGAATACATAAAGAGGAATCACAAGTGTTGATAGTGGTGAAGTAATTCTCCACTTTCCATTTCAGTGAATTCATTTTCAACATTTTTTTTTCATTTACTAAACGTGTGGGAGTTAAAAAAGCAATGCATTATGTACTTAAGAATATTATGTTAGAGAGAAAGAGGAGGGTTGCTCTCTTCCATTTTATGCATATTCTTCCCCATTAGATTTGCTCCTTATGTTTTCAAAAAAATGTTGGGGGAAATTACAATAATTGTCCTTTCTCACACGTCTGAAAAGATAAAATATGGTACACTGACTACCAACCATTGCTGATAATCTTAAAGCACAAGTTGTGATTTATATTATATACACATGTTTTAAAATTGAAACTCATATCATCGAACAGTTCCTTGCCAGGCGGCAACTTTTCAGTCTAAATTGCTAGTGGGATCATCTTGAGTGGTATACTTTTCAGATAAAAGCAATCCTGACTTTTATTTATTGCCCTTTGACATCTTTTAAAGTAACATAACATGAGTAAGTACCTACAAAAATGACTTGTACGATTTTGTGGACTTCCTCATTCAGAATTTTCAAATATTTTTCAATTGTCAATATGCGTTTTGATCATTTTAACATTGAAATCATGGAAAATGTGTAATGTAGACAGTGCGCAAGTTTCATCCAGTAAAAGAGGCAAATGTTTGTGAAACGCGAACACTCAGAAAATCTTTCCGACTTTTGCAAATGCCATTCAAAGCGCTGTTAAAATACTAACTATACGTATTTAACGAGTTTTTCAGAGATGAATGGTGAGTTTGAATAGTTGTGCATTGCAGTGATCGCACCGTTTATTGCTGTCACGCTACTACTTTTAGCTTCCTTCCATTATGTTCCATATATCCATCCAAGGAATACCGACAGAGTAAACACAACAACCCATTAACTCCGTTGTTGTTTCTGGAAATGAGCTTAGCCCATCACAAAGTTTGTATACTTTTGTACTTGAACTGCTGTGTACATGCGTAGCATTCACTCGTTACTCGATCACAAAAGTACTCCTTCTAGAGTAAGATAAATAACAACACAACCAAGTTCATGATGTCTGTTCTCTCCTTACAAAGTTGGCGTTACAAGCAATCCTCGCCAGAGATGAAGATGAGTAAGTTGAGATTGTATGAAAAGGGAAAGTTAATACAGTAACTCATCGTATTGTTATACAATACATATCCATACAAGTTCAGATAAACAACTTTTTAGAGGACTAAGTGCCGAAGAAGGATAAAAAAATAAGAAGAAATTCTTAGGACTTGTTTTGGGAAAAATGGTATTGTGGCAATCCAACAAAGAAGGAGAGGAACTAGAACAGTGGTAGTCCACCACCACGACACAGAGTTGCGGCTCATCCCTTGATATATGACGCTGGATGCATTGGGAAGAGAGAAGACGGGAGGTCTCACAAAATATATGGAGTCAGTGAACGGGAACTATGAATAAAGCATGCATGCAAGTACAAAATACCTATGATAAACCTGTGCACTTTCTAGTTATGGTCTACGTTTTGAGTACATACTGAGAATCTTGGAATCTTAGCAGTATGAATGTCCTCAAGAAGTTCTTTGTTATCACTATCAATGTGTATTTCCAACCGTTGTATGTCATGTACTAAAGTAAGCGTTGAGGATTGAACTGTCTCTTACTTGGATTCCAGCGTTGATTCCTTACGTACACTGTATCCTTATGCAGAAATGTCGCCACGTTGTCTATTATTAGAAGATTTACAAGGGTCATAAAATATATAGGTATACAGAATTGGAAAGCGTATAAAGTTCGTTTCCTGCATTGTATACATTAAAGTCTTTAAAATGTGGTTTTCAAAGGAATATATGTAATATGCTTACATTGAGAATATTGCGAACATAGATGCGTGAGTTAGCATAATAGGCAATAGCAAATGAGCTTGGTAATAATAGACGAAGTTATAGCTGTCCAGAAATATATATCGTTAAGGAAAATAAAGACTGCCTTTTCAAGTTTTTGTTATTGGTCTCAGTCTCGGGTGCGGCTTTCCGGATGAATGCTGGAGAAGACAGAATAAGTAGGCTCTGTCTGCACTTGTTCCATTTTGTTTAGAGAGCACTTGAGCATAACGTTTAGCTGGAAGTAAAACGCAAGTTATGGTGATATAAAGCACTTGTACTCGACATGAGGATGTATCTAATACGCAAATCACCTAATAATGTGTTTTGTTATGTTCAACTTGAACATGCCATAAATTAATGTGTATTTCGAATTTGTGTGTTATGAGTAGGACTTTTATCATTGCGATCGATTTTGTATATAATGTACAAGAGGCGAGTTATAACTCGTCAATAAAAAAATTGAATGCCTTCATTATACACTAGAAAAGAACAATCAATCCAATTTACGCAATACGATATTCATGTTTTGATACAAGTAAAATAGCACTGGATTGTGTAAATAGGTGGGAACACATTCAAAATAAAGGTCTTACATTGAAAATAATCTAAATGCATTGTTTGCTTGATATCCGAAAGTGCAACTTGAAAAAAGTAAGGAAATTCCTTAAAACTACATGTGTAATTCGTGTTTAGAAATTACAGGATAGATTTCTACATGAGCGCTTTGTGTTCCAATTTTCTTATGGCGTCTTATGAACTGTGATCGTGTCTAGAGTCTAGACTAAACTTTTTCTGCTTTAACAGTGAAAAAAAAACTCGAAACTCGCAAAAGTTGTATTCACCACTACGTATAAAACCTACATTTCACAATCGGATAATTTTTTTTTGCTTCAAAATGTTGCAAAAAATTTGACACGCGACAGTACAATTTGCAGTACATTATCAGCACGAATTATATACACAAACAAGGTTATTTTCCTTCAACTAGATTTGACCCACGAATCAAGTTTACCTATTAACCAGTGTGTGTAGTTCCATATCTCTACTTTTTTGCTAACGCCACATCAGTGGCCTGACATTCCTTTTCTTCGTCCGTCGTCTTGATTTTTAGGTCTACCCTTTCTTCTGAGCATGTGTGTTGTGCGGCACCTATATAATGTTTGATGGTCATTTAGATAAAATCACATTACGTCAACTACGCTATAAAATATTCAATTTTCCTCATTCGCTACCTGGCACATAGCTTCAAGTGCTCTTTGGTGTTTTCTTTTTTATTTATCAGATCACTGCTGCGGAAATATCGCATTTATGTTACAAGCATATATCCATTTAACTTACCTTTTGGACACTCTAAGCTTTGCAATGATTGATGACGGATCAACTTAATTAGATATGAGTAATTATACATTATATTATCTGGAAATGCCATTTCATAAACCTTTCAAATCCTATTACACGAGGAAGGATGAAGAGCTTAAAAATCATAAACATTAATTTACATACATTAAAAATACTTCTAAAGCCGACAGTTTTTCCTTCACACACATATGTACATGCGTGTCATGTTCACATCCAAAAAAACATTTTTCTATAATATTCTGAAGTGTTACTTAATATTTAAGTGTAAAGCCACAGAATTTATACTATGTTTTGTGTTTATTTCGCAACAGAACCCCTTTTCAAATGCTTTATATTGTTTGGTAAGGATCTTAGTGTGAAAGTCTTTAACCCCAGAGCTTTCCCATCGGCAAACTTTCCATGATTCAAAAGGTTTAATTTCATAACTCATTTAGCTCACTCATGAACCATATCATTAAATAATTTTATTATGCTCTTTTACTTGCATATATATCCATGAAATGAATGCTTTAACTGTATAAAATAGCTCCGCTAAAACACTTTCTTACATCATTGTTCTCACTCCTCCCATCAAGCAACGATCATCAAGATCCTTTGAGCGCATAAAACACACGAAAACAAGACGTGATTCGGCATATAACCAAATAATATTGTTTACATTACGCTTTTGCTAAAAATGCTGAACAAAAGTGGAACAAAATTTGGTAGAATGTTAATATAATCATTGCAGTTTTTTATCATATAGCCAGTGAATCTGAAACCAAGTTCAAGTGCAGTTTGTTAATATTCTTTGGAGGAACAAGAGAAACTACACGCAAGTCTGTTTCATATTATTTTAAATGGATGCACACGGCAATGCTTCCTGTTACTTTATTCGCTTGATGTCCACATAATAAATGACGTGACATGAAAAAAAGATTAGTGTAACACTCCAAATATTTACGAGAGGAAAACACTACCACAGGAGGAGCACATGACGGATTTATGACTTGACGACTTCATAAGTATGCATGCATCCGTACACATTCATTTTTTTTCCTAAAAAATACATCGTTCTCCTTGCTTCTGCCACACCACCACTAACACCGCACCGATCCTCTGTTCAGAGTACGCATACGGTTCCTTATGAAGGAAAATTTAGGCCAAAATGGTATTGAATCATTCAAGAAAATATCTGTGTGGATCAGCAGGGATACAGGAAGGAAAGCCTGCTGTTGCTTTATGGAATGTGCCTACACGATCCGTGCATCAACCAGAATATTCACAATACACGCAATAAATACAGTGTAGAATAATATATTAGGTTTTTAAAAACATCTCTATTATTAGAGAGTCTAATAATAGATGATCAGAGTGCTAAATTTGCTGTACTATCCATTCGTTCTACAAGTAGGCAACTTTAGGTACTCCACTACTGGATTCTCCAGAGAAGACTGAACTGAATCTCTGTTCCCAGTTATTCTGGTCTTCCTTTGAATTGGTTGTATGTAAACTGCTCTAGGATAAAATTCTTACATAAAATATGAACTGAAACTCAAAAGACCCACATGCACAGTAAAACACGCGTATATATATTCATTCTGTATATGTAC
>JAQIXX010001270.1:0-36202 GCA_034700605.1 Willowsia nigromaculata
GAGACTTACCTTGACCCAGAGGAATTCACCGGAGCCCAACTTCCCCCAGAATATATCCATGCTGGAGTTACGAAGTTTAGTGCAACTTCGAAAGGTTAGAGGATGAAACTCTCTTGTTTATTTGGCTTAAGTCAGGAGTAACATCATCACATCCGGAATCCAATTCATCAGAATGTTTGAATGCAGTAGCCATTCATAGTTCTCATAAATGTATATTATTGTCAATAGATGAGAGAAGTGGAAGAGAAACCATGCATCTGGCCCGCATTATTGTTTATTCACCGTAAAATCTGAAATAGACTCCCGGCGTCTACGTACAAAATCGATTTTTTCGTCCGTAGACGCCGGGGCATCTTATTATTTAAGGGAGACGCGTAATTGAGGGGGCGTCTATTTCACATTTTACGGTAGATATGAACTGAACGATTGGAAAAGTATTAATTGATGTCGACAGATTGGCTGTGAACTTTGGCCCAGAGATAGGAAGTTTGCATCATTCCCTTTTTCCGCTTGAATTAGTGCTGCTTAACCTTCTTTAAAATACTATAAAAAGCAGTTGTTAAGGGATCTTGTGTTGTGGATTTCTACTGGGTTAAAGTAGACCTTTGTAAGGTCAGCCTAGTAGTATTGAAATCATGATATAAATATTATTTAGACTGTTAGCAACTGGCACTGGTGCATTATTAATGCATAGTATGCAACGACAATAATTACTACTGTCACTGCAAATGCAATACAAAAAGAAAATTGTTGCTGGGGGACAAGAGGAGGAGGAGGAGGGTCCGCGGCATGGTCCTGGGCACGGCATTTATATATTTTAAGAACATAGTATCGTAAAATTGTTTAGTTTCATGAATTCATCAAATATTTTGGCTTTTAAGCGATTTTTGTTTTAAAGTATTTATGGACGAAGTACAGCCGAAAGGATATAGGATGCATGCCAATGCAATGTGTGTTTGAAATGGAAGAATAATAATGAAAATGTAGTGGTAGGACATGGCATGACTACATGAAATGCGATTTAACATATATGATAACATATATATCAAAGTTTAACTGGGATTAGGGCTGAAACGGATTTGCAAGAATGTTGATAATTTCTTTTCATTGATTACATATTAGTTTTAAGCATAAGCTTTGCTTCTCTCATTTCTCATTCCTTAGTTTTATAATATGCGTGGAAGTATGTTGTATTATAACAGCATAACGTGGTAGAGAAAGGGAGAAAGAGTTGCACACTAAAACTCTTCGTAAACACCACTGTAAAATAGCGAATCCATGAACTATAGAGAGAATTTTAACCATTACAACTTCGTGTTTAATTGGTTTTGCAAAATCACCGCATTAATGTTGCCTTACAATCAGAAGGCGGTTACTATACTGCTTTATTAGAAGATTAGATTTGGAGTATACTGTGTGTTGTCAACTACTTACATGCACCAATTTTGTAGACCCTGAATTCATGCGTTTTCAAACAAAATAGAGAGCGAGAAAGTAAAGATGTATGTACTTATAATATGTTTGTTTGTTCACTTTTTAAGGATATTGCAATTATGCGTGAAATATAGATAGTATGAGTAAAAAACGCTGAACAAAATATTCAATCGGTTCCATAGCATATCTTTCCAAACACCGTCGTCATCAGTAGTGACGCTTGTAATTAGCTTGGATAAAGTCAAACGAATTGAAACCTTTTCCATATATCATACATGTAAACTAAAATCAAGCTCATTTGACCCTAGTTGACATCTGTATAACATGTAGCATGCCGAAGACAACTCTTTAATGCTAATTTCTTCGGATGTCCTCTCCGAGTATGAATTGAATTGTGTTACTGTATGTCTTATGTATGTACATATGCATAGTTGCATGAATGCCACGATTATGTTGCTAAAAACTTTTTTTCCCTTCTCGTTTCCATGGCTACTCAAAAAAATGCGGATGTAAAGAAGGTATATTGACATTTGTCTTCAATAATTCGGTACAATAACTAATTGTTAATTAAAATTCAGGGAAATCAGTCAACCTGCATCAGTATTATGAAAGTTATTCTTAATCCTGTCGACGAAGTATGAATTGTCTTTTATCCTTTTTATTATTTTTATCTTCCTCGTAATACATGAAGCGGTGCATTGTGATGAATGGTGACCTTAAAAGAGCAGAAGAAGACAAAAATATTTTTAGTATTTTGCAATAGATGAGTAGGCAACTTTGCAAGTTGATATTTAATTGGGTGAGTGTTGAGACAGAGAGAGAACTAACCCCTCCTTACTAAGACCTCGTTAAAGAAATTAGCTGACAACGATTGTAATTTTTTTGTCAGAAGAGAAGCCATTTTGAATTGCCATATTTCGATCCTTCCTTCAGTATAACATTTTGTGTTAAAACTGTGATTAGTTCGTTTTAGCTTATACAACTACGTGTCAGTTATTTGCTCTATCTTATATGTACATTCAAGAGTCGGAGAAAAAGTTAGAGTTTAGTTATCCATTGAAGAATTTATCATTTATAATCAGTCGCAGTCATGAGTTCCAGGGGAAAAGGTTCAGGTTCAAAGAGAACCCCATTTCCACTTCCACTTCCTCCCTCCGCCTATCATCCTTGCATACCGGCGATACTTTCGAGAGCGGCAGCAGACCCAAATACTACACATCTATTCTTTTGTCGCTCACAGGACTTGGGTAAAGTTGTTAAGGTATTCGATAGAAATCATCCAATCCATGTATATTCACAAGACACAGACGACAAAGACAGTAAGTTTTTATTTTTTTTTCTTCAAAAATATATCAACGATTGATTCTGCTTGAAAGCTTTTAGAAGAACTACGGGAAAGAAAAGTAGGGAATCATAAAAAATATTTACCAAATTTCCAGTCGGAAATTCAGGATTTCTTTACTCACTTTTCGCTTCCAGAAAAGCTAGTCATTATCGCAATCATCATGTCAACTTTTAAATCAATAAGCATGCTTAAAATTTAATTCATAATATATTGATCATGCAGCTTTGCTTTTGCAGGAATATAGTGTTATCGGTACGATTATAATTATAATGTATCCTGTTGTTAATCCTGCAGTAAGAAAGGCAATGTGCATTCTTAAACCGAGTCGAGCCTTAATGGTTTTTTCCATTATTGTCAATTGTGGTTTTATGAGCATGACTCACTCCTGTGTAGTCAATAGCAAGTTAGTAAGCTAAAAATATATTTTATTTTGTACATAAATTCATGCATCAACTTCCACTGCTAATCCTGATCGTTTCATCAATCAGATCAATACGTTTGACGTTTATACTCATTTGGTTACTCTAACTGCGTTGACGTTTTAGACTTGATTGCCGATGATGACAGTAGCGGCATGGCATATGGGACGTGTGTTAGCATTTTAGCATCGTTCAAAGTTGTAATAGGTACATATATCATCTCTCGTTGGGTTGACTTATGATGACTATGACCGTTGCCTTTTGAATAGAATAGGATGCATCAATTTTAAACCCAATTGTTAACTTTGGCCTTTGTAGATATTGTGAATATTTGATCGTATTACATTTAACAAACCTAACTATAGAAATGCATCAGGAGGGTCACCATTGTCGTCATTCAATCTATTTATTTGGATTGGGGCAGTTTATATTAAGATTTTAGGTACCGAGTTCAGAATATTGTAATCGAATAATATATTTTAAAGGTATTTAACAAAAGAACTGTTTATTATGTAGTTCCGTTCTTTACATCTTCTAGTCGCGTCATTTTCTTCCGTTTCATTGATAAAAATGAGAAAATGGTGACATCGACATGCTACTTGCGTTTTCATGTCTTCTGTAAATACGACAGCGTGTTCTGTTCTCTCTATCTCATCTACAACAACAGCTTTGCCAATTCACGTAGATAGTAATGGAATATTAGCATTGGAAACTAAATTCATATGCAAATCAGGGAGTGTATTTTATGCATTTTTAATAAGACGGGAAGCCTGAGCGCAACAGGCAGAAAAAGTCGATTATTCTTTCCTTGGATTTATGTACCGCTTGTTCATCTGCACACAATAATAGCATTGGTAATAATAAGTTGTTGTAAGTAGGAAAAATATGAATTTCTTAACAACAGCCATAGTGTCTCTTCACATTAAAAAACCTATAGAGATGTATTAATTTTTATGGCCATGTCATGCTACACTATAATGATGGCTAGACTGGATGGATAAATGTATGATAGAATATAGACGAGGATGGAAAACTCTAATCTGAAAAATATATCTACTATCCATCATCTTATCTTCTTCTCATCCTTTCTTATGATAATGACGTGACCAATCTCTGGGTATATATGGCAATTGTAAAAAATGAATAGGTAATAATGTTGTGCGTATGTTTTCTCTTCATGCTTAAAAGTCACTGTAGTACTCTGTATAATGTGCGTATTGTATTCTGATTTTTTGGTACTTATTCAGTATATCTCCCTATGATTATGGTCGCTTGCCATTTGCGGATAGAATTTTTCTGGTGCGACAGATATCTATTTTTTCCATCAGTTCAATTTAATAGCTAGAGCTTACATCTAATTTGAATGGGCGAAAGCAGTTTTCATAAGCGATTAAAAGAAAATTTATTTAATTTTTACAGTTTGAAAAAAAAAGTATTTTAGGTAGAAAACGAAGTATTGATTAGAATTCATAATTAATGTGGGTTTCTATCCACAATGACTTTGAAAAGTATTGGAAATTGAGGTGATTATTGTTATTGGTTACTCAAGTCATACTTTTTAACCCTTTGAATGTGCACTTGCTGAAAGCATTTGATAATGATCCATTTTCTCCAATTACCAAGTAAATTACCTCCAGGTATGATAAGAAATATAATAAAAGTGGTAAATCATGATGAGTTGGATAATTGGATGTGATATATAATTGTAAATAGAAGAGTTAGTAATGTAAAATATTCTTTCAATGTGGTTACGTAGAGGCTCTGGTATGTTTTTCAGACTTACCCCTCCAGATATACCAAAAATCTGGAACAAACTGCTCGTTGTCCTTGACCCCAGTGGATGGAGGCTCTACCAGTCAGCAGTCTACGTCCTCGTCGTGCTCCTCCCAAGTGGGTAACGGTATCTCTAGTGCTAGTGCTTGTGATGACACGGATGACCAACCAGGAACGTCCAAAGCGAATTGGGATTATAGGAGACGGGCTGAGTAAGTCTAAATAATGTCTCATCTTGAAGGTTAACTATTTATTATGTATTTTGATACATGAGTAATTGCATATTCGTTGTTTTCTTCAAACTTACAGGCCCCTGCAGTTAAAAGAATGCTACAAAAGTGTGGCTAGTGTCACGTCTGGATCAGCAGTTCCCACTTATATGGGAAGAGCTACGTCTTCTGCTAGTGAGGAAACATATGGAACTGTAAGTTACAATTGAACTAAGTGAAACAGTTTCTTTACCAAGCGGTATCTTTTGCATAACGTTTACATGAGTTTCCATTCTTTCTGAAGGTTCGTGCGGTATCTCCATCACTTCCCTCCACTGCGATAATATCCAAATCACCAACAATCGACGGATCTCATTCGGATAAGCCTTCATTACGACGAGTTCCAGACAGGAAGAAAAAGTCATCGAAGAATGTGGTGCGTACTAATTTCTGGCAACGAATTCAAGTAAACTTTCTTTGAATAAAACTTTTACTCACTCCACTTCATTTATTTATTTATTTCGATAGCTTCGTGAGACACTGATTAATCCAAAGGATATGCCCGGATATAAAGGAGAGGAAACAGATATTGACAAACTGTTAGAATTCGTGGAAGGAAATCAAAATAAGGTACGTACAGATGCAAATATATAAAAGTTTTTTTGAAATTTATTAAGTGGCGGGATTGTTAAAGACAAATTTTCATTTTAAATTTCCGTAGTCAAAAAAGCCATCAAAAGACAAAAAGCAGAGGGACGGTAAACCAAATAAGGGAAATGAGAAACAGGTCCTTTCGAAAGCCGCTTCTCTGGATGAAAATAGCCTCGGATATGGGTCCAAAAAGGAGGAGACGACCACATCAGGCGGTGGCTCACGCGGTCGCAATAGTAAAGATGTGGAGAAGAAGAATTCTGCAAATATTACCAAGTCAACAAGTTCAATCTGTGGAGATGACATACCCATTTTAAGAACTGACGACACTGAAGTCACAAAGTCTCCCATTCCTCCTCATCATCACAATGAATCAAAGTCATCATCCTCGTCCACAACTTCAACTTCAAGCTTTAGCAGTAACTCTTCCTTCAAAACTGCCCCAAGTCAGCCTCTTGTCAACGGTGGTATGCCACCCCAGCCTAGACCAAAAGCCTCAGGAGGAGGAGGAGCAAAATCAAGTGGAGCGAGCAACAGTACTACCGGTGGTATTAAGACTGCGTCATTTACAACAACAAAAAGTCAAGCTGGAGTTGTGGGAACTGAAGCAAAGGGAAGTCAAGTGACACACTCTGAAATAGCAGCAGCAGCTGTTACTAAGTCTGAATCCTCTCCAGTAGCCACCATCACCACACCAAAACAGGCAGTGGTTTCTCCTGAGTCAAAACAGGAGAATTTATTTACTGAAAAAAATAAGTCTGATGATGATCGGTTCGCTAGACCAGACGAATCCGATGGACCTTATGTTCTGGTCCAGTCCAAGAAAAAGCGAGAGAAAAAGAAACAGCAACGTGAGCCAGGTATTAAGTGTAGTATTTAACATTAAACTAGAATTTTATTATTATAAGGTATTAAAAGATTATGTATCTGCGTTGGTTTTACTATAGAAAATTTTGCGAGATCGCATGCTGAACAGAATCGCCGGGAAGGAGTCAGACCGCGTCGAGGTAATACAGAACGACGAAAGTCAGTTGGCTCTGTACCTGGTTCAGAGAATTCAGAGTGCTCTGATGACGACTCCGTCAGATCTCTCCCAGCTGGGGAATGTACCCCAAGGGAAAGGATCCCAAAACCATGCTCTTCAAGTGGTGGAACTCCACAGGTATGAAAGAGAGTTCTCATTTCGTATCAACATGTATCTTGTATCGTTGCTAACTTTACATTTTAAATAACATAACACACCACCATTTTCTTTTATTATTTAGACTTCGTACGCAGACATAGCAAGAATGAGCAAAGATGAGAATGGAAAGTCTCCGGCCCCACCCGCGGCCCCTGCGGTTAGCGTCACTCCCACGGTTATTCCTCCTCCAACGGTAGTCGCATCTGGACCGAAAACTCCTACTCCTTCTCCGACAACAGTGGTGACTACTACTACCATCACCACTACTACGAAATCCAGTCCACCTAGCGTTGCAGCCGTTGTCTCTCCTGAGGACATGAACTTTCCCGCACTAAGTCCTTCGTCTTCATCAGAAAAGACTGCTGTGACCCCAGTAAATACAGCTGTGTGGCCGTGTAGGCCGAGAATCGCAGAAATGGAGGCTCCACTGAACAATAACAAGGAAAAGCAAGGATCCACACTATTCAATAATTCCAAACCTGAAGATGCCTCTTCGATAAGCTCCGCATCGCCCTCAAACTTTAGTGCTAATATTGATAAGGATGGTTTCCCTCCAGTAGCAGCGGCAGCAGTCTCCGCATCTCACTCTGCCTCACTAATTTCGGCTGACTCACTAAAGTGTTCAATTAACAAGGAATCATCATCCAATATCAACGTCAACAAGTCCGTTGCCTCTTCGGAATCCGTGATCCAAATTAACAACAATAACAATATTAACAACAATAAAGAAGCGGTCATTTCTGGAAAGCCAGCATTGGATGCTTCCTCAACGGTACCAAAAATGGATGTAGTAATTCAGAACGGGATGTTGCCTCGGAATAACGTCATCATGGACATTGCTGCAAAATCTATGGTCGTGCCGAATAAAAATACAAGACTTGAAGACAAAAAAGTGAAAGACAAATTATTCAAGCCGGTATGTTTTCCATTCAGCTTTAATTCATAACAATATAATGTAAATGTGTCATAATTTAGAAAACTTATTAATTCCAACTTAGGCTTATGACGATGTTTCAACCAAGCATCAGCAACTGTCAAGCAAACCAGCATCCGAGAATGGAGACTTTTATTCAGCCGAGCCTGTTGTCTTCTGCGGAGGTAAATTCGATAGTACTCAACTTCCCGTTGGTCAAAAGATAGGATTTGAGTTTGGGTTCGGAGTGATCGAAGCTCTTAACGATAATAATGGCGTCTCCGTAAGAACTACAAATATAAATATGCTTATAAAATAAAATATTACATTGTAACATGGCCGAATTCACGTGTTTGTTGTTCTCTCTATATTAGGAAACTTGCCTCAATGGGTCCAAATCTGTAGATTTGGTATCCATCACTCTGGAAAGCAGCAAGAATCCAGGATCAGTGGTATCTTCTGGTAAAGTGGTAAGATCAAGATCTCAAGACAGAAACATGGTGCCGATTCACACGGATAGTGGCTGCAATGACAAATCAGTGTCTTTGAAAAACGAGCTAACACCTATAAAGCCTCATGACAAACCAGTACTAGTACAGAACCCAGCAAATTTACAAAAGAGTGCTGGAAAAACCCAAGTAAGTAACAGTCTGCTACTGACTATCATTTAGCAAAACTTTTCTTTAAAAATGCGTAATTTCATAATGATCAGGGTCACGTGAGCCTTACAACTATTTCATCCACCAACGAGTCAGGAAATAATTCTCGTGAAATATCAACAAGTGTTTCTTCCGTCCCCACATCTCAACATCCCCATCAGGCTCATCATCAGACTCTCAGTCAAAAGTCATTTTCATCATCACAATTCACAACTCCATCATCCACCGCTGTGGTATCATCAAATGCATCACCTTCCACCACAGCAGCTAGTGTACCTAAAGGACCTGCTAACTCGAAACTCTCCACGGTAGCAAGTAGCAACGTTGTAGCCCCAACCCCACCAACTACTACAACGCCTAATATTGCTAATGTGCCCGCTGCATCCAACTCCACTCCTGAGAATAAAGCTTTGAAGGAGAATACTTCAAAAGTTGATATTGCTCAAATGTTTCAGCCTCCAAAGCGGATAAATGTTCCGGAGACCCTGCATCAGGCATACGCCTTCATGGAGAATTGTAAGAACAATCATTCATTCTTGTCGATATTTGATAATTGTCTAAGATCTTAACATTGCTACAATTCAAGCCATTCTTTTAATCTTTCCAGACGTTTCTCGGTTAACCAATCTGTCAAAGGAAGGAAAGGTATCTTTCCATCGCATAGCTTAAAAACAAGTCTGACATCATCATAATAAAAAAAACCTTGTTATAACCTATTACTGTGTACATCACAATATTATTATTATAGATAGTGCTAATTTCAATAGGAGAAAATCTATATATTGAATTTTATAAGAATATAATGATTACTTTATTTACAAACAAACAAAATAATATTGATTACCAATTAACTATTATAATAATTCTATTATCTCACCATGGGTGCTCTATTTAACCTTTGATGTTTATTAAGCAAGCTATAGTTGAATCAATTATTATCACGAAAAATAATTGTTATTAAAATATAAGTTTTACTAAAGAGCAAGTTTTTTGTCACCATGTTAAGTATCCTGATAGGTATTAATTATGATTATTATTATGTTGTTTGTTTCAAAACTTGTACTTGCAACATAGCTTGTGGTTTTTTTCTTTAAAACTTCTTAGTAGTTATTATCCAAATTAAAAATTATTTAGTAATCGTGTATAAAGTCTGTAGGTGTAGAAATCGCTAGAATCCAACGTTTCATTTTGTCTCGAATCATTGCATTGTCACT
Organism: Willowsia nigromaculata; assembly: GCA_034700605.1. Classification (NCBI taxonomy): domain Eukaryota; kingdom Metazoa; phylum Arthropoda; class Collembola; order Entomobryomorpha; family Entomobryidae; genus Willowsia; species Willowsia nigromaculata. Next base: position 9,801 of record JAQIXX010001270.1, read on the forward strand.
TGATATTATCCTTAAGATTTGTTATAATATGGTGGTCTAAACACTTTTGAATAGTAACTAATTTACAATTTTGAATAATGTTCGTCTCGTAGTAGTTTATTATGCACTTTGTTGTAATTATTATAAAGACTTGGATTATTTACAGCAAACAGGTATGCTTAGGCTTATTTTTATTCTTCTTATTTCTAGTTTTGTTTGATCGTAACACAATGAATTAGACTTAGCATGTTATGATGTTATCTCGGAGGTATGTACATAGTCTATTAGTTGTGTAAAAAAGATAGATCAAAAGTGTATTATATAATAACATAGACACATATTGTCCTTTTTTCTAATGAAAAACATCGCCTTGACTTTTTAAATAGACAGGTATAAATTGCGAGGAGACAGAATTCGAGAAAAGAAAATGGCGAAAGAAAGTATCAAAAAATAAGCAAAAAATGTTTCATTATGGGTGATCAATAGTTATTGAAACTGTTTCTATTAAAAATAATTATTATCATGTATACATTAAGACAAAAAAAATTCACACAGTCAAACTATATTGTATTTTATCTAAGTCACACTTACTCCATATTAACTTTTCCAACTGAAAAAAATATATGTAATCATAATGAATTAATAATCGTAAAACCATATAGTCTTAATATTATTCTGATGTTTAAGATAAAATTTGTCAACAATTCGAGCGTAAACCATCGCAAATACTACAAAAAAATAATTAAATTTTAGACCATTAAGCGAAATACATAATGACATGTGTAAGTGTATATCTCGATATTCTCGATGTATAACTGTATGATATGTTTAAAGTTTTCTTTAATTTTACAATTTACTATTTCTGGTGTGAATCAAGTTTTCTATAATATTCCATAAGATATATGAGTGGTGCAGTCGTTAGCGTTAATTCTCCAATTAATTGTTATTAGAAATGATCAAGTTGGGTCGTTTCTGTGACATATACCGGAATATTATAAAGTCATAAAACTATGTTATACTAATAATTAGATAGACTAGACAGAACAAAATATTGTATTACCGTTTCGGTCCCGTTGTTGTTATCACTGAAATACGATGGATGCATACATAATGTAAACGTAATTATACGGCTAATACATTTTAACAATAAGAATACGACTATTTATTAAATACTGTATGAATGGCTAATTGTAGAATAACGACCGTAAAAGCTAAATAGAGACATTAAATATATCTATTTGTCGTATTTTCTTAATTGGTAATAGAAAATTAATAAATGATATCTACCTACGGCTAATAAGTATGTATTTAAAGTGCTAAGCAATTTTTTGTATAGACTGGAGACTTGGTCGTGTGTCACGTCATCAAGAAGTGAAGCTATTTGTGCGTGAAGCACTTCCAATAGGGTATGATATACAAGTCACGAAGACAAAACTCTGTGAAAGTCAAAAGTCTCAAAGATATATATGCGGTTATAACGGTGTAATAAAAAATATCAAACACAGATTTACAAAATGTAGATGCATACATAACAATATATATATTTATTTGGCAGGGCGTTAATTTTCATGTTCTCATTTCGGTGGTAGGTGTATGTCATAATGATTGTTTTACCTTTCAAAACCGTACAATGTACTCGGTTAATTGATAAAATAGTCTGTTATCGCCTACGTTTTAGTGTATTCTTAAATGCTGTGACCTAATTGCTATATTAAATAATCCGGCTACCAAAACACATCTAGTATTTAGCAAACAAAGTTTATGTTCTGCTCGTGCTCTCGCAGTAGAAGATATGAATTATTATATGGTCTACTTAACTACGTATAATATTATTATATCGAGTAAAAAAAACTATTATTGCATATTGTATAGAGAAACCATTTAAAAATGCTGTCACTGAAGGTGGTCTTAAATAAAAATTTCAATTTCATAAAACTCTTACAAGTTGTAAGATAATTTGTAAAGAAACATATATATCATTGTACTCCTTACGAATACTATTTTATATGCCTTCTTGTTACTTTGTACTACTTCTAATTGTACTACTGGGCAGCGCATGATTCAAGGTGAAAACAAAAAAGAAAAAACGCTTTGTATTTAAACATACAATTATATAATGTACTACTTTTTACAATACTGCCGCTACTCTACTGCTGCTGCTGAGGAATTGTGTGTATTGTCTTTGCGGAATAATTGCTATGTAAACTCATCGGATGTAAATTTAATTGCTGGTATGAATAACTATCGGATATCCACAAAAATTGGTTTATGTGAACACATGAGTTAATTATGAATGATGAATGAAAGATATTGTCCATTACTTTACATTACTATCATTATACTTATACCCTACTCTATACGATATACATATAATATAATTATAATCATAACTGTTACTATTTGTTAGAATGCCGTGAATAGAAACATTTATGCTAGTGTTATAATTATCATATTGATATTTACATAATAGTAGTAAATGCAGATAATATTAATATGATAAGTGTATGTTTAAGAGAGAAAGGCGAGGAAAGGAGGAGAAGAAGAAGAAGAGGTAAAAAACTCATTGCCAATCAGCGCAATAATATTAAGGTTTCATATGAATGTTGCTGTAGATCGGTAATAAAATACTATTATTATTATTACGTACGTGAATTAATAATTAAATATTGCTGAAGATAATATTCCTGACGAATATATTTAAAAATGTCGTTTGAAGAAACAAAAAAATGAAAATAAAAAAAATTGAACGGAATGAAAAAAGTGATCGGATGTATTTGGTTGTTGTTACAATTCAGTTTGCACTCTTACATCATATTTCATATCAATCCTTGTGGAATGAGCACCCGACCACTGGACAGAGGAAATTTATGCATACAAATAAAGTAAATCCATAAGTAGATTGAAGGCCAGTAAGTTCCTTTGTCTTCTTAGCACTTTATTCTGGGATAAAAAATTCAATATTATGAATTATCAGATTCTGTTAATCAAATATATCAATATAGGCCTTGGTGTAAAAATCTACAACCATAGGTTTGGTATCTTAATCTTGGTTGATTTCTGCATTCCATTTTATTCTTTTCGGATGTGCAGAACCTTGCACTATTTTCATAATTTATATGTTCATCATTTCTCATTTTATCAACGTTCATTTTGTTAAGATCATAATTGAATTATAAGCGATTCAAAGTGAAAAGCCGAACAGGTCTGCATACCCCTTTAAGCTTTTTATCATATCCTCGCAGTATGGCTTATCTGAACGAGGTGCTATTATGGATTAGTGACTATGCCATACTTGCCATACCTAACTATTTTCTCTGCATATTACATTGATCATACGATAATTTGAAGTGATAAATTCACAATAAAACAACTACTAAGTGAACTAAAAGCAAGCATGAAAGTCAAGCATTATATTATTCCACCTCAGCGAAATGTGAAAATTATTAGTATGATCTTTCAAATTATTGGTTCCTTCATTCAATCAGACAGAACACGAATACAATGAGATGTTGGTAGAAATAGATTGATATTTGTTAATTTTGTTCTCCTTTTTAAATGATCGTCGCTCTCAATTCAGCATAAAGTTGAGCATTGACCATATTTTAAATGGTGTCCGACGTTTTCATCCCTATCATTTCATCGCGATCATTTACTCGCCATCATTTAATCGCCATCATTTCATCGCCGTCATTTCATCGCCGTCATTTCATCGCCAAATCATTTCATCGCCGAATCATTTCGTCGTCATCTTTTCATCGCCATCATTTCATCGCCAAGAAAGTCAATCGCCATTGCTTTATTTTAAGTACTAATATTAGTTGTTTTAAGGAACATATACATAATGAAGCGTTATCTTCGGCTCAGGACTTTGTAAATGCAAATTATGGCAAGTCCTCAGTTCAGGCTCAAAAACTGAAATGTGTATAAGGGTCGAAGGTCTAAGTATTTTTTCTCGGTGTCAACGATTACTCAATTTGACTTTTGTTCTTCATCTTATTCAAAACGTTATAAAAGTTAAATTATAATCTAGGAAATGGCCCATAATGGACACGCTCCTTCCAACATCACTTAATTACGGACACGCTCTTAAAAACCATGTCATATATCTGGTGGTGAAGATTATGCAGATATATAATGAGATATGGGTGTGAACTAATGTTTAAAAAATATCATAATCAAGCTTTTTGCTATTGGGTTTAAAAATAATGGACCAAATTGTTAGGGAGTATGAGATAACACATGATTTGGAAGGATTTTGGGCATGGGCATGTAGGGACAACAGCTTCGTAACCTGGCTTGAAATCCACGTTTCACGATAAGCTGCAAAGAATTTCAAAGTCAAAAGCAAAAACAAAATCACAATCTTAAAGCATTTTGTTTAGTTCTTCATGTTTCCAAGGTTTATATATTACATGTTATGTGAATAAAGTGCCAATAAGTAACATATATAAACAAAAAAATCGCAACTGAAAGTTATCAGTTGACATGATTTAAGTAGATTCATCAATTTCATGCAACGCCATGTGTCATGTCGTCAAATATTGGTCGTCTCCTGAATGTTGAATTATAAAGTAAAACAAACTAGTATAAAAGTCAAATTAAGTAGTCTTTGACAATCCGATTGCACGGAGAAAAGCCATTTAAAATAACTACCTAACAATAGTACTTGGCGATGAAATGATTAGGCGATAAAAATGATGGCGATGAAAAGATGGCGATAAACCTTCCGTAATTCATTTTAAATTGTGGTCGTATTGTCGATAAATGCCATAAAGTTTCATCAATATGATCCTAGTGATCAATTAGTAGCCTTCTCATCAAAAGCTAGCATCACCAGAATAATATATCACATCATTTGTCATTAGACGGCACTTTGACAAAAAATCGTACCAACCAAATTTTATGAAATACATTTCTTGTGAATGATTGATTTGACTGCCTGACCACATCTACAAGAAAAGTGAAGATGAGACGGTTTTACTGTCTATTTACTCATTATTATGTTTTCTATCTGCATCGATAACATATTATTAATATGTGACTGTGGCAAAACTTATGTAATTGTTTGGTTATGCAGTTATAAACTGTACTGCCAAAAGAAGCATTTCCAATTAGAGAAAAATGTGTAGTGTTATGTTATGTTATGTTCCGATCGAGATTTACTTTTAAATACTTTATGATTAATGTCCGTAATGACATTTGCAAGTTCTCATATTTTTTGCATTGTCCATTTTAACTACATTTGTATTATCGATTATGAGACATGCACATGACATCAAAAAGTATATAGCGCTTTACCTTTACCCAGCCTCGTTTTTAAAACTTTTTGCTAATTTTTGAGGAAAAAGTAGCAAAAGTTGTGATCTGGTAACATACTTAATATTCTACGATATGATATTTTATGGAATTTAAAAAGTTTCTACCCTACCAGATCAAAAGTTTACCGTTGCATTTTTTAAACAGGAGTTTTTCCTAAAAAAATTTGCAAAAAGTAATAAATATAAGACCGGGTAAAGGTAAAGCATGCGACTTTGCCTGCTGCAGCCGGACTGATAGTAAGTTAAGCCAAAAATAGATTACTTTCAATACTATCTTAGTATGACCCATTTCCACTAATTACATGAAAGCCTTAAAATCAGCAGATTGTATTTGCAAGTCATTTATGTATTTAATGACTAACAGATTGTCTTACTGGATTATTGAAATGAACCAAGCAATTAAGAGGAAAGATCACTTGCAAATTTTAATCATGCTAATCGTAGCCATGAAGATATTTTTAGGATGATATATACTTTTTATTCTTAGGATAGCACCAACCTTGAAATCCAATATGTTAGGAAAACTGCATACACATTTCTTTAAAATAAATTGTATATTTGACATGACAGCGTTGTGTTTTTTACTCACATCGAAAGGATACAGGTTATTTGTCTATGTATACGCGATTTATTATTAGTTAATAGCCGATAAGGATGATGAACCATGTGACGCCAAATTATAATGATGATGATGATGATGGCGTTATAGTGGTTTGGTTTTAGAAGCCACATAATATAATGAATAGTAGATAGTGAACAGACTTGCTTTTGATTCAGCATCTTTCAAGAGAGTCGACTATGGTGACGAGTAGCTATCACTTTTTTCTTTAAAAAATTATCTTCCTTCCTACCATGCCTAATATTTATTTATTTTTGAATAGACCATAACCCTTTCACGAAGTGTCGTCCCATCATCAACAAGAGCAACAACGACAACACTAATCAACATTAATAAATAATAAGTCTTAAGCCTTGACGTGCTTAAGTAATAGTAACCAACCGCAACTGCAATTACTTACTACAATAATCACAATGGCAAATGAATGCCGGCACACTTCTTTTCCCAATAAATAATAGCCAATGAATATCATCACCAATGCAAATTAAAATTGAAAGGACACAACACAGCATCTAGTACAATGAGTAGTACAAAGAACTCTTTTGCTGCGATGCATGTAAGCAGATACTTTTCATCTCATTTTTTAACATTTTGTATAGAACCAAGATGCACTATTGCAATAATATTATAATCTGCTCTACGGGATGTAAACGCAATATTCTTATTTTTTGCCTATTATTCTAGAGTTTCTCTAGAAACACGTGCAACTAGAATTTTTCATATGAGAAAAATAATATTCTATTTTGTCATTCGAAAATTTCCTCTTAAATAATTCAAACATTATTATTAAACATTTTATTCAGAGCATTTGATGATGCAAAATGTTAGGACAGTTTTGATGAAAACGGTGCCTTGTGAAATTGAAGTAAGATGCATATTTATTAAATTTTTAAAACATACGAATACACAAGATAACTTTATTGACGCTAAGTCAACTAAAATGAAAATTCCTGGACGTTTTTGTTTCAGTAGAGAGCAATTTTGTGTATAGAAGAGTAAAAGTGAACGAGCGTGCCTTCAAGAAAGAACATAAATTCTTAGTAAAGAACATTTAATTAATTAAATACTATAAAGGTGATTCATTTGTAATTTCATGAACTCATGATTCGCATTCATGATTTAATGCTGAAGCCAAACTTTAGACTTTTTAGACATCAACTAACTCAGAGATCAAGCTATGAATTATCCAGATAATCAAAAATACAATCAATCAAGAATGTATGATGATTCATGTCACTTTGTCACAACGGAAATGAAAAGCTAAGCTTAACATTAGTTTTCTTATTTAATTTCATTTTATGAGTCGATGAATTTCATTCGTTTATATATATGTAGGTAGTAATAAATCATTTCCATCCTCATTTACAACCAAACCGAATTCAATTCTCAGATGAAAAATTATTCTTCATGGTTTTGGCTATATACTTCTCACCAAATTCCCAGACCAGAACTGGTACAAGGGAGACTAAAAGCTGAAGATGGGATGAAAAAATAAAGAATATATAAAGAAATTATCTGACCACTTGACCACAACCATGAAAAAATCTTTCCATATTTCAATATCTTTTGAGCACCTACCGCATTCCATTAGAAACGCCTTCCGTTAAAAATATAATATTTATATGAGCCTTTTGTCCTTGCCGAGAATGTTGTTTGATCTGTATGGTTATCTTCTAAACCAAAATGAACCGTTGATATCAAGAGATTATTGTGAATTACCTGTTATTAGTTGCATATGCATATGGTTAAGTGCATAAAACAAATATTTGATTACTTTTATCATATTTCAGGTACACAAATCCTGTTAAATTTTGCTCACAGAAAAGTTATACGAATGATCAGTAACGGCGTTAATCGAGCTTATGTATATTTTTATAACTTGACTTTTTTTTAAAGATCCTCTGATGCCATTATTATGAATTTCTATCAAAATTCCATTTATTTTTGGCCTGAAGGGCATTTGCATAGTAAACATGTCATGTTTTTGCTTAACTTCTCACATTGCACTAGAGCAAACGCAATAGTGAAGTTTACGTCCGTCCCTTTACCCTTCAAAACGACTACCGCTTCCACGACAACCTATGATGATTATGACCATGTCTTGTCATGTTATTTTCATGTTTTATGTGGCATTTTCATGTGTGATTGATTGGTTTGATTGAACGGAATGATTTTTTATTGAACTAGTAATTATGATAATGATTAAAAATGTTTCTTCTCAATTTCACCTTTTTTCATGAATAGCAAATAAGTGCATTATCATTCTGAAACATCGACCCTATAACTAATCATACTTTTATATGGAAGGTGCGTTTAGAAGAAGTTTTTAAACATTTCATGTCATACAACGATACAACATTTGTTTTTGTGGTGGTTAGAGATATCATGTTCTACCGCATTTATGTCAACAAAAACTACTCTTTTTATAACTCGGTATTGTATTCCTAGTTTTTTACCAGTACCAGTAGATATGCTTCCTTCCACATTCAACTTCATTCATCTTTCATCATCATCATGTCATACGCATTATGCTCTCTATCGTATAAATATAAATAACACGCAATTTTAGGAACAAATGTGTCACTTAATGTTAGAGTGCAATTCAACCAAATAATTATTATGCATAGTGCTTTTAATCCTCCCAACAAACCCAAACCATATGGATCAATGGATTCCATCATGGGAATGACTTTTTGTCATCATGACTGAGGCATTTTTGGTGTCACTGTTCGCTTTTGTATTTTTACCTTGTTTCAGTTGTCTCATCTTCAATTTTATACATTTATATTTATATTGAGAAAGGTGCTTATGAAAATGATGTCGTTTTACTCCACGGTTGACAGTACACTATGGGCTACTGTTCATTATCAATTTTTATAAAAAATTCATGCCATTATTTATCTATTGTTAGCAATGTCATTGTGACACAACAATAAAGAAAGTTTTCATTTCATTTGTCATTTTGTTTTCATCATTCAATTTTCATGGTACAAGTATGAATCTGTAAACCTATTTTATGCATAAACTTGAGACAGTTTCAGCAGCAAAACTATAGTTCATGTTTTTCATTATCATACAAGTTTATTGTATGGTATCATATCACTCCCCAACTTTTAAAAATCTAAATGATGCCTTTAACTAATGATCAAAAGATGCACTGTTTTTTAATGAGATGGAAATATGAATAAAAAACAAAGATCATGTCAAAATATCCATTGCTGGTCGTATTGGAAAATGAGTGTCTATAATTACATATTTTATATGCAGACAACTGAAACAGTTCAGAAGTAGGGGGAGAAAAGAGGGTGTCAACTAAACAACGGTATCTATGGTGACGTTTTAATACTGTTTTATTATTACAGCCCTTTTGTTTTGATGCGTTGTTCCTCTCGTGTAAATGAATTCTATAACATGCTCTTATTGTTCCATGAGGACCTATTCATGGAAAATGGTATCATAAGGTTGCCATCAAATAGATGAATATCGTGACATGACAGTTTTTTAGCATTATATTTTCCCCCAATAATAAACCATTCATCATACTAATCAACATAAAAAGGTATAGTGAATGAAGGGATGCTTTTTTGAAATGGCTCGAATGGCTATCATTCTCATTTTCATTACAGATACCACAGCAACAGTTCATTTTGCTCCTGCACATATTATATCATACCCAATTTTTTAACACCTTTTCAGTCAATTCGCTAACAAAATATGTTCTAATCATTTTAGCGGCACACACTTTTGTTTTTGATGTTGACATCCCTTCTTTCATTTTAGATCCCATTCGTTCAATCAAATTAGCAGGAGAGCGTTGTCGCAGGAGTACCTTCAAAGCATAAACTATCCACACAGAAGTCTGGTGCTATAACGGCTAAACAGCCTAGAGTATCCCCTTTTTATATCCATATGCAACCTTTTTGCTAAGATTTTTTTTGTGCTATTTGCAGGATGAACAAGAATGAAAAGAGACAACTAAACATGATGGCATGAGGATCCCTTCACCTCACATGTTGCATATAATTTTTTTCAGAGCTTTTTGTTTGCTTGCTGGTTTTTTTGTCTTCAGACTTGAGAATGGCGAGATATGGAATGGTGTTGCGTGCGCGATGTGATATCTACATTTTTCGCTGCCGTTGTTGCCACCAGACTAAAGACCACCGTTCGCTTCTGAACAACATCCTATAAACATGCGAACATTTGCTGGCCAGCAGCTCAGTGTCTGTTTTGCATCTCAGGCAAGAACACGATATATCCTTTTTGGAGGATGAAGCGTCGTGTGTCGCTTCAAAAACCTTCTCTCGCTATTTTCGCTTGGGGTACTACACGCATCGCAATCGTAAAGTGTATGCATTTTTTTGTAGTTTTTTAGGCAGTCCCAAAAAAATAGAACGGAACTGTGTAAAAAGTTCCATGAACTATTATTTTGTGTGATTTTTTTCATGTGTGTGGATGAACGAGTTGATAAAATGAATATTATTCTGGGGAATTATGCAATGAGCATTTTCATTTTATTCTTTTCAATGGTTGTGGTAGTCATTTGAATTGATTTCTGGGTACAAGACGTGTATAGGTAACCGCAACTATAAAAGTAAATATAGTAGTTTACTAATATTTGTTTATTGAGAGTTTCTTCAAGAATTTAGTTGCTTTGAGTGGTGTGGTTAATAATATTTGTGAGAGGACATAGACTATGAAAATTTAAAAAAAAAAAATGAAAATGAATGCTATTTGATGCATGTAAAATCATTGGAAAGCCTCATTGCTGAAGAGTATATGAAGAAGAGTGCAATTGCACTACTTAAACTTATTGTAATAATAAAAACAAATTGTGAGTGGTAATAAGTGTTCTGTTCTATATTTTTAATGAATGACTCAAATCTCTGAGATAGACAGGAAAACGGAAGAAGCAGACTGTCATGCAGAACTATTAGATATTAAGTTTAACAGTTTATATTAACAGTGAGTAGTCGAGTTGGTTGTGTGTTGTGATCTACTAGAATGTATGGATGATATGGAGTATGGAGTTCTAATCTGGAGACTCGATGGCAAGCCATAATATACGGTAAGAGAATAAAACAAATGCTTATGACCCAACAAAATGTCTGGTCTATAAAGCAAGATTTAGGATGATATTCATCAATTAATATTGCAATAAATTGTACATTGTACGAAACTGTGTGGCAAATTTGTGAGAAATGGAAACTGTGGAGATCATTCGGGGGAACTTAAGACTATAGAATCTTTGGTAAGTCAAAGAGTGTGGTTTTGTTAAGAAGGCTCAATATCTAGGTTTTCTCCAGTTCCCCCAAAAGTAATTAGCTCACATGTAAACCCTAAGTTGCACCAATTTAGATGACATGTCCTAGCATAAATAGTATTTCTCGAGAAAATGCAAACTACGCAATCTCTTCCAGTCGAGGTATTACAAGAACAAGTTGATTGAGTTCGTCCCATTTAAAAAGCTTATTATTATTGGTCTCAGAAGAAAAGCTTGCCTTGCAAATTTTCTTCCACGCCAAGATTCCAGACAATTTAAGAGGCTTACACATGATACAGTGCGTTGCATTTCTCATCATCAATTTTTGATCCTTACACACTACCACCAGCCATCATCATATCATCACCGTCCCATCATGCAAAATATATTGCTTGTAATTACTTTTTAAACAGGGCTACAAACATAAATGTCTATTAGGTAACTTGGTTCCTCTCTCTCTCTGTAGAAGTGACTATGTGCCAGTATCCTGAGGAGCGTGTAATACTTGTAGGCTCTGCCTTTCTCCCTTTTCTTCACAATTTATGCAAGTCTTTCCTAACAAGCAATGAATTTAAAAGGCGTGTGGTTTTCTCTTCTCTTTTTCGACATGATGAAAATAAAATGGAATGCATTTTACATGGGGTAATCGTAGGAGGAGATGGAGGTGGAGGAGAACGACATTTGAAAAGAAAATTTTGTAGAAAGAAGGAATCGAGGTGATAATAATGCTGGTGATGATAGGGAGGGAATCTAGTCCACTCCCGAAAATTCATTCATTTGGTGACACACAAGTGGTGCTGATGAGGATGCTAAAATGGAAAAGGATCTCTCTGGATACTTTTATATATACAGTAGTAGGAGCAGAATTTTGTTCTGTGGGCTCAGGCTCTCCTCTTCCCTCGTATTATTATGGGTTTCCATGTCATGTACTCCTCTTTTTCGAGAGAAGACAAATAAACGACCGAAAAAGCTCATCTCGTAAATTGAATGAATAAATTTGGGGACTTGGTTGTCGGAGGGAGAAAATTTGTGACTTTACATGACGAGGCTCTTATCTCTCCTTTTCTCCATGTCAACTCGTTTTGTTCTTTAGAAACGGTAACACCAACACCACTTTGTTCAAAATTCTATGCAAATGGTGGATTCATAGATACAAAACAAGACAACTTTTTTGTGATGTCATTTGTTTCAAAGCTTTATATAGCTTGTGTCTAGAGATGAAGACGAGAATGATTTTGAAAGAGGAATAAATCTAGAAAATCAGTCAGTTTCCAGTGTTGTATCAAGGTCACTAACCAAAACGATTAATATTTTAATTTGGGAAGGCGAGTAGTTAGTTAACAATCTATTTTTAAAATCTTTTGAAACTACTCAAGCATAAGTTTTGTTTACGGCTGGATTATAAAGAAGGCAGATTTTTCAAGGATGTGAATTAGTTGAGAGAATTGCTGATAAAAAAGCACATGAGTCGGAGTATCTCATTCTTTTGGACCCGTGATTCCAGACTGACAATAGAAAACCAAGTAGGAGAGAGGAAAAGCACGAGCCGTGGTCCAAAAAAATTTCATACATTTGCATTACAATAGTCGGGTTTAAAAGTGATGTAGGTACTAGACCATGTACTTGTTTTGTACGAGGCTATGCTACACACAGCAATAGAAGCAGAAATAATCTTTTCTCGGGTTTACAGCTTTTCCAGGACAAAATGTAGTATGTAGGTAGCTGGAGGTATAAAAAACTTGTGTGATGAAAAATAAATGGAAAAACTGATGATAGCATCATGACATGTAGGCATCCACTTCTAGTCTCCAGATGCTTTTATACTTTATATGAATGAAGATGGATATGATTGCAGTCACCTTACTTTGTTTGCATTTCAAGCAGGCACGCATAAAAATATAGTATCTGTCAACTCTAAAATGGAAATGTGAAGGGCTGCCTTTATAAAATGGGTTGGAAGAAGGCTAAAATAAACATTTCTGATTGTGACATCAGGTTGGATTGTTAGAAAGTTATGTTCAAAAAACGGACATGGTGAAAGAAAATCAGATTCCCAGTTTTCACTTCTTTCTGAAATTTTCCAACATTTTCTGCCATGCTTCATTGGGATCTGGCTCTCCCACTCTTTACGCACGGCATGTCATCCCCATAATCATTCATTCTCATCCTCATGTGTGCTGTTGAGTCTGAGCCACTGTGAAGTTGGGAAGTGCTTCTAATAAACTGGCGTCGTCATAATTTCCTAATAATAATATTTTCTAACATTATGATTATGACCAGTATGGATGGTTTTGGCACACCAAAATTTTTTCCTCCTTTTTTATATGCTTTCATGCTTCTTGTGATAGAGTCTGGAAGCACGTGAAGAGGATGATGGCTCCTATTCTCTGCTTGTCATCCTCAAAACTTTGTCCCCTGCCGTCTCAGCGTTCTCTTTTGTCAGTTTGATAACGCCACATACACATGTGCTATGTGCTTGCACAAAGTTTCCTGGTGGGGCTTTATATTCTTTGGTGATATATGTTGGAACCTGTGAAGTGAAAGCAATCAAAGAAAATCCATACGCAATAAGTAACAATGAGGAAATACATACAAGCTATGAAAATGGCATGAGTAAGGGAAACCACACAAAGTGGTGGTGTTGCAAAATGTTGAGCAACTGTCAAAACTGTTTTGTTTGCTGTTACCATTTATTTTTTTACTATGGAGTGTAAAAAGCCGAGAAGACGCTGTTGGGGGTAAAGAAGTAGAAGAAAAATTGTGCAATTTGGAACTCTTTGCGGTTGTAGTTGTCACAATACTAGATCAGAGTTTCCCTAGAAGAATGAAAGTTTTTCACGACTTTCTTGTCGATTTGAAAGCGGAAAAAGTTGTAAAATTATGGATAGCTGAAAAGAGAGTTACGCAGATCCTGAATTTAAAGCCAGCTTTGAATTTATTGAGAACGAGAGCTTTTACAACCATACATAGGTTTTGCATAAAAGATGCAATAATTGTAGTCACACTACATGTTTAAAATGTTTTGTGTGTCTTGTCGTCTGGTGCATGACATGGAAGCAACTTTTTCCCAGGCTTTTAAACTCTCCTGTCATTATGAGCAAGCCAAGTCCATCTCCTTTTTGAGCTTTTACTTCCTCATTCTTTTGAAACAAAAGAAAAAGATAAAAGTTCCTGTTGGGTGGTCTTAGCTGTCTCGATTTTTTGCAGCAAAAGTTTTCTCTCTCTATCTCAGTATACTTCCTTCTTTGTTTCTATTATTCCACCTAACTTTTTTCTCATCATTGTAAATCACATGTATTTCTTGTCTTCGTTGAGACTTTACTGATACAAGCCATTATTTTCCTTCCTTTCTCACCAGCAGAGTAAAATGGTGTGTGCATGGAGAGATGATGATAACAACGGGGATGGTGACAACTGAGTTGTTTGAGTGAAAGTGAGTGAAAGCATACGGCTTTCACACTTTTATTGATGTGCCATTATCTCCCTTTTTGCTACATCACAGAAAAGAATTTCGTCGATTCACTTGAAGAGAATGAGAAACAGCAGAGAAGAATTCCTATTAAAGCTGTATACATACAGTATGCAATCTACTTATCTGTCTTGTGTATTCGCTGCCGTTATGAGAAAGTAAAGTAACGAGTGCAAAGAAAGGTGAAATAGGAGAAGAAAAGGGATTCACTTTTAGGTGGAAAAAGAAAAAGTCAGAAGAAAGTGATAAAAAGGGTTGTGAATTGATAAAATGTTTTGCGAAAATGTTCTCAGAATTATGGACAAGGAGTAGGACAGGAGAGGATATTATGTTGATGTGATCAGATAAAAACATTGCTATATTGTTATATTTTTTTTGGAAGTAGCGTGTCCATCCACAAGTTCACATTTTACTTCTTGAGCGGTTCCATTTTATGGCTCCTTTGTTTGCGGTATAGTTCGGTGGAAAGAAAGTTTGTCATTTTGGTGCCACCATCATTTTTCTCTTGATCTGACCACCCACCATAATATTCCACAAAGTGGTTACAATAAACTAGCAGCTTTTCTCTCCCATCTTCTGTAAACTCTTTTTCTCATGTTCTCATTTGTGTGTCCTCTTGTAAGAAAAAAAATGACAAAGAAAATTATGTTTTTTTTTGTGGTGCTCTGGTCTGCTGCAACCTTTTCCATTATTACTGTTTTGTTGTTTGCTTGAGTGCTCAGATAAGTGTGTCTACTTTTTTTTCTATAGCGGTCAAACCCACTTTTTATTATGGTGATGACGATGACAGGCATTCATCCACTCCTTTTTAAGCAGCAATAACCTCCAGCACTGCATCACACCTCTTTATCATCCTCATCATCGTCCTTCTCTCTCGTCATCATGAAAATTGAAGAGTTTTCCTTTTCACTTTGTTTGACATATTTACAAAATAATAAAGAGAGCGAAGAGGAAAAATAAAGTGGATGGAGGTGGAAAAGTGGAACTCTCTCCATCTACAGCTATTTCAGTATTTTCTTCCAGCCTCGTTATCATCATCAATGGGACCCTCTCAATAAGTAAGAGTACATAGATGGATTCTTGAATAAATAAGGGCGCTGCTGACGGGCTGGGAACAATATGAGGCTTTCTTTCACTCTTCATGTAATGGCATCATTATCATCACCATCATCAATGAAAGCGGAGAAAGAAAAAAGAAAGTTTTTACGGCACAGCAAACACACATATATGTATTATCACCATAACTTATCACAGAGAATGCCTCCTTTTGCAAAACGCATAACTTTGTATGGAAATGAATGATGATAAGAATAAGTAAAGTAGTCAGTGAAGTAGGAAGAAAAGTTATTTCTGATGTGCGAGTTTTTTTTGTTTGTTTTGTATGAAGTCAGATGTAACTTATGTAAAGAAGGAATGCTTTCTCTCTGAAGTGAAAGTCGGAGACGAGAAAGCAATCGTTTATTCATGCATTTATGCATTTTTCTAAGACTCTTTGTAAATCGGTTTGTAACGAGAGAGACATTTTTGATTTACAGATGAACTGCATTTCATTCTAACAATTTATGCATCAAGTTTGTACAATCACTTTTTACCAAAAAATGCATGTTTGATGAAAAATTCTCTAATATAACCTTAAACATTCTGCTTTGAATTCCACATTTCCATGTATTTATTCACATATTTACAGACAATTAGATCCACTATATGCATAAACGTACATTTGTTTCTATTTTATCAGTTAGTTTTTTTTCCTTTCTATTTGCCTATCGTTAGACTGTGAGTTTTTAGTACTGTGTTGTGTGTATGTAACATTCTCTTAAATAAGGCGAGGTGCTCATGTCCTAATAAATTTTTCAGTGTGACTATCTTAGGTTGTTGGGTTTCTCCCCTCGTAAAAAGGAAACAGAAAAAATATAATAACATGCGTTGCAAGTTTCAGGAGAAAAAAGAGGTAGTAAGTTTATCTAGACATCGACAAATGTACATCTAAATGCCTCTCAGAAGCATATAGCATCACCCTCGGTAACACGAACAACACCTTGAATTAAACATTCAGGTGTGTAGAAAGTGAGAGAGAGAGAAAGGGTAATATACAGTTATTGTAGGAACAAGAAGGCATCGACAAAAAGTATCAGCAGAAAAACGTGAAGTTGTTAATGGCTCACAGTAGCGAGCTCAGCAGTTTCTTCGTTTAAAACTTTTTATTTTACCCTTGCAAGCTGACGCTTTACAAATACTCAATTTTTTTCGACTACGTGATGAGCCTCTAATCATAGCTTTGGAATCAACTGGACGTTTCCAGATGGAATAGTGGTATGCTTCAATTGAAGCAAATGCGTAATTGGGTGAAAATATTGAGAATATTTTTCTCAATGTTTGCCCCAGCATTTGGTTTTTACATTTCTACCCTAAAAAAATCATTACATCCTGTTTTCTGGTCAGAGGTTTATGGCCACTTTGTCAAGAGAATGTGAGAAAATATGTGGAAACTTTTTTATGAGAAAATTGTAGCACGGATTGAGTTACAGTTGGTGATGAGACCTGGATTTGAGTAACTTTCTGAGAAAAGCAAGTAATATCGACATGGTGTGGATTTCCATGCATCTATTATTTCTACCACTTTCACTTGATAATACGGTCACACACACAAATAGAGTAGTAAAAGTGTGTAAGGAGCTGAATGAAAGAAATTTTTTTTTTCTCTTATTCTGCTATTAGGTATTATTATTGCATAATAAAAAAAGTCTAACTTTCCACAGGAACAGAACGAACAAAGGAAACAATATTTCAGACAGGTAAGAAAAAATAGTAGGATTTTTCCTGTGAGAAAAGGAGAAGAAAAATTTGCTGATAAAAAGTTGAAAGGATGAAGAGAAAAGAATGAGGAGATAGACAATATTTTCTCGTAGTTTTCTCAGCAAAAGTTTAAAAAAATATGGCAAGAAGAAGAATGCGTGCACCAACAGAGAAAGTTTTGTGAGGTGAAAGCTGATTGTGTGTGAGAGAGAAAGAGAAAATGTGGAGATTATATAGAAGTCAGAGTGGAAGGGGTGTTGGATGAAGGTATCCAATAGAAGAAATGGGATGGATGGGTAGGACAATAGGTCATCTTGTCTGTCTCTCTTCATTAAATTTTTCTCTTCGTCTTGGAAGGAAACTTTGTAAGTTGTAGTTTTGCTTGTCATCATCAGCTACCTTTTTGTATGCTGAGAGAAGAAAAAAACGGTAGAATTTTTTTTAGACATTGTTTTCGTTGCTCGAATAGCTAGGAGTAGAATGTTTCGGAAAAAAAGGATAAAAGGGAAAGATGAGATAGAAATGGAAAGAATGAGTTTGAAGACAGGCTTGATTCGAAAATTTGACATGACAAGGTCAATAAGACGGTGTTCTTCTGGGAGACGGGTGAAGAGTGAAGCAGAGGGTTTAACATCAAGTAAATTTTTTAAAATGATTTTATTCGAAATTTAAGCCCATATTGGAAATGGGGATTTAGAAGATTTTGCTAAAAGAAAAGTGAAACAGGTGCTATTAAATGTCTATTTTTAAAATCGGTATAGTCGTAAATTGTGGAGAAATCAACTAGAAGCATGAATATTAAGTTTGGAATCCAAATGTTAGAATTTTTGAAACATACGGTATGTAAACGGGAGATTAAGGTCAGGTGACGTCAAGCAATGACTTTCAGATAAAAGTCTGTAAGTTTGAAGATGAAAATCAGAAAATAAAATAATAGTAATCCTCATAAAAGCTAGAAAGATTGACAATTGGGCTGACTTTCCTTCTCTTTTCCTGTCGTTGTCTCTAATAATCCATTAGGAGTTGTCGCGAATGTTGTCTTCCTTCTGAAGCCGCACTTGGGAGCGAGTGAGCCTGTTGGTTGCAAAAAACTAAGGTGGAACATACAAATAGGAAGATAAAACCCTCAACATTTTTTTTTCTGGATAAACATCCTCAAACTGAGAGGAGGTCTCTCTGGATTCCCCTGATCTGAGTTTTTCGTCTTGAATGGCAGGGTTGATAGAATGCACATGTGATTGAAGACGACACTCCAGAACTACACCACATTTCCAACCAAAGAGACCACAAAATCCCAAATAAAAAAGTGAAGTCGACAGTGGAAAAAGGGACTGAGCGCTTAGAGGATTATTATTTTTTGCTACTTAACTTTGTATATCCGTCGCTTGTTATCAAATGAGCTTTTAGCCTTCCTTCCGCCACCCTACGTAAACCTATCTAGTTATCTGTTTGTAGAAAAAGTAGGCAACTTTCTCTCTGAAAAACCGTGAATTACTTGTTACGTCGTGTCTTGCCACAGGCCACATAACAAAAAAGAAAGTAAGCGAGAGAAAACAGAGGAAGGGAGAGGAAAACCAATGTTGTCATAGACATAGACAGTCAGACATCTACATACTTTATAAAATTCAAACACTTGTTCTTTTCTGTGTTCACAGACCACAGAGTATTTATTAGAAGGCTCTACAAAAATGTGACTACTAGAAGCACAGCTTACAAGTCTCTTGGATTACTTTCATGTGCGTACATTTTCACGGGGAGAATTCCAGAAGAGATTCCACTTATTTGTCTGGCATTTATCTTTCCACACTCCATATAAAACAGGTTGCGTATAAACTGCTCAATGCTCTTTTCATGCATAATTATTAACAGACTATGACTATTAACAAAATGGTTTCAAATATCATGTTCAATATCATGTGTTCAAACTTGAAGCTTTTTTTTGAAAATCTCCACGCATTTATTTCTGTATGGAAATTGCAGTGTTGGGCCAAGTCAAACATGAAAAAAATACATTAAGCCACGTATATGTTCTCTGTTCCTTTATAACTGCCGCTGTTTTTTTTACTGCTGGAAGGAAATCCCATCCTCGAATTATCTTCCAAGTCCCCCTCTTCTCTTCCCCCCCCTCCTCAACAAAAAAATACCATCATGACGACATGTTATTGCTTTGCAGTTATTTTACATATTTTTTCTACATGATCGAATACGCGGAACAAAAAGATAAAGGAATTTTTAAGCGAAATAAAAAAATAGATTGTTTTCCACTACTCCATGCGTTTGTGGAAATTGGACTTTGTCTTTTGTGGCCCGTATTATACATGCAATTGTTTTGCATATTGGTTCATGTCATTGTCATGTCGTTTGTTCGAGGTTTAAAGATGACTTTTTGGCACACAAGTCTAGTTGTAAAAAAACCATACAATATTTTTTGCCTTCTAAACTTCTCGTGGTGTCGGGTTTTTGGGAAAAGGAAGAGTAAAATAAAGAGAAACGACAGGAGAAAGCAAAAAAAAATTGGGAGAACATCTATCGGATGGAGTATTCAACCGAAAAATAAAAACTGTGTATAAAGTAATATAAGAGAGAAATGAGGGTGGTAATGTTCACATCGCTATAAATATAAATGTGGAGGAGTAAGATAATAATATTGTCTGGATTTGTTCCGCATTACCGAATTCACGAATGATTGTGGCAGTTTTTTTCTTCATATGGTGTGGTTTTTGCGGTTCGTTTCTTCTGTCTCGTGCTAGTTTTTTGGAGTGTAAAGGTGCTACCAAGAATGGTAAAAGTGTTGGTGAAAATTGTTAAAAGAGAAACATTCTTATCTGTTATAAGAGTGACTTCACTATTTCAATGTCCGTTGGTTGTCACAGGGTTGCAAAAAAATTGTATTTCTAAAGCATCAGAGATTATATGGATGTGGAGAAGGGAGTTGTTTAAAAAAAACTTTGAAGCTAATATTTTTGCAACATTGGTATCAAAAGCTGGAGTGTAAAATCAAAGGAAAGAGAAGAAAAACTGTAACCAATTCAATTCTCTATTTTTATCGCTTTGACTACTGTAGTGTGTGTGTATAGATGAGAAAATAAAATGGATTATGGCTCTACATCCTTTCACTCCGTTCTGGTTTCCTATCTGAATTTCTTACTGCATCTGATTCTCCGTCTCCCATTCACATATACTGACATACTTGAGGCGATTTCAATCTGTGGGAAGAGTCTAGTAACCTGATAAATTTGAATGAGATAAGCAGAGGAGGAAGAAAAACAGAAAGAAAGCATTTTATAGACTTGTGAGTGAATCCATGAAAGAAAGTAATCTGGCATGGTTCTATATATCTGCTATAAAGAGATTTTCATTGAGTGTTCTTTTTCATCTAGTCATATTCCTTTGGTGCAGATATCCCTGAGTAAACAAATGTCTTTATATCGGGTGTTGATTCAGGCGTGTATAGTCGCACAGTGCCCCTCCTCCTTCTATGAAGTCAACTTTCACCAAAACTTTCACCCGCATTGATGATCTGAGTAGAAGTCAAATTTAACTTTCTCCGTGCTAAATCAGTCCCGGTATACTCTGTATGCTTTAAGTTTTTATCAATGCTGGCGCCTCATAAATGATATCATTGGAATAGTTCAAACGTAGATATCTCCTACAATCGCAAAACTGTCATTCTTTCCAGATAAATTGTATAAAAAAGGAAATTAGTTTGGAGCTTTGCATAGTTCAACAACTTGTTGCCACGAGGAAGATCCGCTGCAGGATAGGAAACAGTGCATTATCTTCTATATCAACAACTGTAGTGTTTGGCTTGAGGCCGATCGCTATTTCAAATTTTTCCCATGATATATGTCTGCGTATTTGAGCCCATGATATAAATAAATATTTTAAGGTACGTAAATATTTTTGAATTACCTAAGCACTATGTATAAGCTCTAGTTTTTGACTTTTCAAAAGCAAATCAGAAAGGGAATAAAGGCTGAAAACTACGACTCGATGAAGATGAAAACAAACAGGAGAAAAGGGAGTATAATAGTTCATTATCATCATTCTGTCTTTTGTTTGCCATCATGTATTACTGCCATACATTCTGCTGTTCACTCAAACAGGAAATGTTCTAACATGGGAAATGACAAGTCACGAAACAAGAGTGAATATAGGGGTGTAGTGTGTATGGTGAAAGTAATCCGTTTATCTTTTTTTGTTCAATTTTTCCTTTCATTTCGTGTGCTCGTCGAAATCCATTTAACTTCGATGTCCAATATAATTGCCATAGTAGTAGCGTACAACAAGGTATCCCCATTTGCCCCAAATAATGCAACCTTTCCATCGTGAAAAAACATTAATAAGCAGATAAACGGATAAAAAAATTTTTGCTCTGGAAAAGTAGAAGTAAAGTAAATAGCATTTCGTGGACATTCGTGGAGTCGCAAAAAAGGTTGGAAACCAGGGTTACCAAAACATTCCTTGCAAATTTAGGTTTGTTTTTTATCTGTGAAAAGTAAGAAGACTTGAGTGGCTTTTTTGCAACTCTGCAAAAACAACTGCGAGACATTATTACAATTGGCTGGATATAAAGTTTCCTTTTCTGTGATGATGAAGAGGATGTTGCTACTAGTAATGATGACGATGAAAATAATAACCGTTAGAGTATTTGGAATCTATAAACGTGTACATTTCGTATCCTGCAGTGGTGACACAGCTGCTTTCACTTTTCTCCTTTTATTCTTTCCTCTTTTATTCACTTCTTTCTTGTTGCGCACTCGGAGGAGCACGATAAAAGTAATGAGAACTGTATTAGCCTCCATTAGTCCAATTCGCCTGATAGATTACATGGAAGAAATGAAATACACATCTGCCCACCTATAATTTGAGCAGAGTTCTGTTCCCCTGAAATCGTTCCAAGATAATCCTTTTGTTCCCGAGTTGAAAGGAAAAGTGGATTGTGAAGAGACAAGTATGGGAGTGTCAACAGTGCCGGAAACGTGCCTCTGTGATCTCAGGATAGGATCACCCTGTCGACGCTTGTGTAGCCTCGGGAGCTAATGATTCTTTGAATATTATTTCTCTATATATTTTTCTATATATTTTTCTTATTGATTCTCAATACATCTCGTAACTGCTCAACGTAGACATCGGTAATCGTTCGTTTCGTAGAGCTGCTATCTCAAATAATCTCAGAAAAATTTAAGCCTCCGCTTGAAATTGAGAAGTTACAGTAATCTATAGTATTCATGGTATCATTTCATTTTAATAGAATTCTTCAAATAGTTATAATTCTAGCGTCTACTTTCACCACCACCACCACCACCACTTCCAAAAAACCAAGTATGTCTGCTTTCAATTGCTCTCCACGTTTCTATGGTAATCAGATGGAGGAACTCATTGAATGAATGAATGTATCCAGAGAAGGGAGAGAGAGCAAGAGTTGAACAAACATACGACACTTTACTTGATTTCCTGGCGTTTTAAAAGTTCAAAAGCTTTGCACGATCTGTATCCTTCAAAGAGGTATAAAAAGCTTCATTTCGACTAAATGACTTGAAGGGAGTTGGTAAAAGAGGTGGTGACGAAATGACGAAAACATACATACTTTCTGACAAATCACGAAGTTGCTAATAGAGACTGGGAGAGAGAGAGAGATACGAGCCTTTGAAGTTTCCATATATATTTTTAAAGACTAGAGTAATTTCAAGTAGTGGTCGGGACGGAGGTGGTGATATGGTGTGATGTTTGCAAATGCGCTTCTCCACTTGTCTCTCTGACAGTTTATTAGAATCCTCTCGACTCAACGTGGAGCGAGACCTCGTGTCATCATGTCCTTCAAAAAATGCGGCGGTTGGAGGTGGTATGGTTAGTCATGATGATATTTTTAAGCTCTCCTCAAATATTTATCGTTCTCGTGTCATCAAGTCAGCGCTGCTTTTTCTCTTGGATACTTTTTTTATTCCGCTCGAACTGGCGAGGAAAACATTTGACTTCGTAATTAAATTCCAGTTTGTGATAGAAGGATTTTTAAGGCAATGAAAGCAAAGCGCTTTTGGGGTGATTTGAAACTTGACCAAATGAAGTACGAGAAAATACTTTGTAATCGAAGGTATCATTATTGCTACTTATGTTGATCTATGTTTTCTAAACAACTTTTTATAAGTCCAGGGATCTATAATGCCACTCTTCAAATTAGAAACGCTGGTCAGACGACTTGGCTCGTAACTTTCAGAGAGATTTAGAGAAATGAGTAATTGAAAATTCCAGAGAAAAGGACTATAAATATATCAGTGGAGAGTGAACATATAGCAGCTTTGCAAAATTCCTGAAATACCGCACTTAAAATCGAAAAGATATTCTTCCAACATATTTTTTTCTAGACTTGGGTTGCAACTGCAATTTTCTATTGTGAGTAACAGGCCTTTTCGTGGATTGGCATTTATGGTATTCACGTTACGTGGACGAGATACGAGATGAACGCTACTTGCTTCATATCTTCTGTTGCCAATTATTTTGGAACTTTTTTTTCTTGCTGGTTCCATAACAGTGAATTGCACATAAAAATTAAGCTAATAACCAGTCCCCCGATCTGTATACACCTTACAAAAATAAACGTGCACCATTTTCCTCACATGAAAACTTACCGCGAAAAAACGTTGACCTGGTCTACCCCTCGCTGCTTTTTAATGTGCCGATAAATTTTCCCCTTCCTACTACTGCGAACTATTATTGTAACAGCAAAAACTTACTGCAGTTATAACTGCAATGGAAAAATAACATGTAACGTATTGCAAATAAATCAATGATCGTCCGTTTTTCCTAATCCTGCAGAATTTCTCTAAACCTAATTGTGAATTGTGGAGAGCAGTGCAGTCAAAAGAAATTTGCATACAATTTTTGCAAAAAGTGGATGCACATAAATATGTAAATTATGATTTTCAATTTTGAAACGCCATGCTGAGATATAATGTAATTTAATATATGCTTACACACACTAACAACCAAGCTCATGCATTTTAAATCATACCACCCTGTGAGCAAATACCTAAAAATGTTCTTTTGCTTCAGTGCGGTGTGTCATGTTGCATGACAGTTACTGCATTACGACCGCTCTTCTAATAATAATCCCATCCCATCATAACTTTTATTGCCGCAAACTGTGGACACAGGAGAGAAAAATAAATACTGAATTATTGCCAATTTTCAGATGCTGCTTCCTTCCAGCGCAAGTTCAAAGCGACGAGAGAGCTTGAATACTACGTGTGGGTTCCTCATTTTATAATACTGCTATTTATTTGCAGAGGATTTATTTAAAAATTGATTACATATTCAATTTTAATCAAAGCTAATGCAGTGCAGACGCTTTTTCTCTCGGCTCATCATGCGAGCCTAATAAAACTTGGGGATTTTCGTATACATGACATGTAATCTATTCTTGCTATTCTGCAACCTTGAGCATGCATGAGAAAAATATCATATCATCCTTGATAAAGCCCTTAAATTGAGTTTTGTATGGGTCTACCATGTAAATGAATGCGTATAGAATTTTCAGCGAAATCACTGAAATCAGTCAATATACTGTAAAATATATCCAGCAAGTGTTCATTATGTAGGTTTCTATGCATTGATTGAGAAGTGGAACTTGAAGTAATTATGTTTATGGATGAGTAGTTCAGTAGTTTTGCTGAAAATAAAACTTTACAGATCCTTCTCCATTCGCGTCATGAAAATCATTATATCATCGTATCTTGAATGTATATTACTTCCAATTAGTGCAGACATTCTGTCATATATTGAGGATGATATGGGATGGGAGCGAGAGCAAATATTTACATGTATTTTTTTTTCATCCTTCTTTTTCGAGAATCAAAGTTAATGACGAAGAAATTCAATTTTCTCTCTGTAGAGATATCCGGATTCATGTGGGTGGGAAGTAGTGGTCCATTTGGTTTGCGTTTGGTAGCGTGTATAAAAAGGAGCAAAATATGTGGTGATATACTATCTCATACATCATCATATTTATTATTACCACAGATTTTATTACCCGGCCAGAGATTTATGTTTATTGCTGCACTGCAATTTATATATATTTATTGGATGTGTTTACGGCACTGTTTGCTTTGTATTTTGAACAAAACCGGAGATGAATCTGGGAAGAGAACAGGAGCAATGAAAAGTAAACAGAAGACATGAAACTTAAGTCAACATCCTACAAACCCACTAATTTTCTCTGTAAATCCTTTACAGTATCGTTGCTCTGGGGAGAAATGAGAATTGCAAAGAGAAATAAACCTGGTAACAGGATGTAGAGAGCAAAATTTTTAAAAATGAAAGATGCTTTAATTATACAAAAACAGAGAAAGTGGGGTAAAATGAGACCATAACAATTACAATTTTGCCGAATAGTACACAATTTGCACTCGCTATGAAATTTCCGTTCAAATGAAACCCCACATGCTGCATGTTGAAGGCAAGTGATTGTAAAAACCGTTATAACGGTAACGCGATTGCAAATTTTGAGAAACAATCATGTGAAATATGATCAGTAATAAAAATGCTGACAAATGATACTACACATGCCCTCTGTTGACTGTGCAAAAGCTGACCTTTATAATGGTTTCTAACGATTGCCGTCGGTGCTAAGGTGCTAAAATTGAAACCTCTCCTAGCCCAAGGGACCGATAACCCATCGCAAAAATCAGAATTCAAAAATTCGCTTTCGTTCGCAAGTTATGGTGACAACGGACAGACGGGCGGACAGACATCACGGGCATTCTGAACAACTTGCTTTTTGAAATAGCAAGTCAATAAATGAATGAAACTGCCTTTAATACAGAGCAACAAGCGGTCACTAAAACTATCAATGAAAGGCATGCATTTAACTTCAAATAGATTAATGACATACAGTGGAACCTCTATAAAATTGCACCCTCCATAATTGCACTCTCCATATAGTTGCAGGTCTATTCCCCGCCC
>JAQIXX010001271.1:0-36178 GCA_034700605.1 Willowsia nigromaculata
AGTATGTACAGAGGTCTGATCGGTTCTGGGTGAGAAGAGTAAAAGAAGAGGCGACGGTACGGTGGTGAGTGGTGAGTCAAGCTATTTTTTCCCTGTATAAGTTTTTATACTACAATGAGATTTCAAATAATATTCAAATATTTCAAATAGAGTACATACTTGTGGTGGCGGAGAGAGAGAGACATTATGATAATGATTTAGAGAAAGATTTCCTTAAAGGCTCTACAGTTTTTTCCACAAAGAGAGAAACAATTTTTTGGAGAATCAAATATAATTCCAAATTTGTGGAACGTCAAAAGATTGTAAAAGAGGGTAAAAAGTAAGTAGTCTCTAAGCGTGCTGTGAGTGCTTCAAATAAAACATGCTAAAATAGAGTGGAAATACGGCATATAGAAATCTGTGCTCGTCGTCTTCTACTCTAGCATTAAAGAGAGACATAATTGCTCTCGTAAATAAACTTTACTTTATACACACTCTACTTTTTTAAGCACTTAAACACAACTTTACTCTAGCCTGCTTGAGTAGAGTTTCATGCAGATTAATAGTTTTCTTTTAAAATCAGCTACTTGTATGTAAGTTGAGCTGCATTAGCTCATAGTATCAATATAAGTACTTGTGGTGATGGTGTAAGGTGTGCTACGACACATAATTAAGAATATTTTTCACACTGCAATTGAAAGACTATTGCTGTTTAAGACGAATACTGTATAGAAAGTTCCTTTTATAGTTTAAGATTGTATAATACTCTCTACATTATAATTCTACAAATTTGAGTGACTTTTCCATGAGATTATTGAAATTTTAAGAAACTGCAAGTTGTATGACAGTTTCGCTTAGCTGACAATTTAAGCTTAGGCCAGCGAGTTATCTGGGCTGCAAATTTTTTAATCAAAAAACGGAAGTGTGCAAAGCACTTCTCAAAAATCCAATTTCGTAAAGTCTATAAGGGCTTACATGATTGCTACTTGAAAGAATATTAAGATTGTAACCTGTAGTCATTTCAAACCATATGAACTGATAATTAGTTCATTCGTTTGTTTCCTGTCCAATGTGAAATAAATTGAATGTTCATTTTAAATAAATGTAACTAAATTGAGATACAGTGCTCAGTGCAAGAATATACGAGTTGTCAATAAATAAATGAATGATTGTTCTACAGCAAATCCATCATTATTGATACTGTTCTGTGACTCATCTCCACAAAACGACAAGTTATTTAACGGTTCTCTGGAAGTACGCCCTTTTTAGTGGACATAGGAAAATGGGTAAGTAGCTCATACAGCACAGTAAACATTTTCTGCATCAAATTAATTCATACGCATATGCGCACGATCATCAATATCTGACTCTGGCAAATTTTTATCAAAAATCAAGTTTCAGTTTATGCGTTGCATCATTCCATATAATAAATATGATTTTTTCTTGGATAAAATGTACTGAGTATGAGTAAACAAGCTCATTAAAACATTCCAGACGCAATCATCAACATCAAACATGGGTTTTTCTTAATGTTGCATGCAAACTACTATTTGTTGAAATGCCTTATGCAATTATTTATTTCCATAGTGTTTATATTTGAAAAGTGTAAAGAAACAAAGGTTTTCCATATAAGCAACTAAATTTAGAATTTTAAATAGGTAAAGGTAAACTGTCACGCTTTAAAATTCTTGTTAGTCTTTCCATCTCTCTTATTTGTCATTAGATTTTAAACGTTCCATGCACAATAAGATCTCATGTATTTAATTGCAACCATTTGCAACAAGATATGGCTGCGATGATATGAAGTATCCATTTTTGGTGAAATAGCAAATTAAGGATAGCAGTTAATATGAGTACATATTTACTCTTCCAAATTTGCGTTTTGTAGCACTTGTAATAGAGTGCGAATTATTCACTGTGTGGTTAACAAGATGCTAAACAAGGTGCAAAAATTTGGCGCATATTGTGTCTTTTTATTCTAGTTTCTTCCTTGTCTTCATACACTTCGCATCAAGTAAATATTTATATACCCAACACACGCTACACAAAACAACAGCAAAAATAGGTAGTTTAGAATAACATTGCACATGTCGTATGTATTGACTAACGAGACACAATTCACAATAGCGAGAAATACAATCATATATACACTTTTACATGTGCCCCACAAAATTATGAAGATGTAATTTAAATACATGATAAATTGACTGTTGGCAGGTGATTGCAATTACTGTAAGCTTGTCAAACTTGAAGACGATGATTATCATAAAAATATATTGTAAGAAGGAAGGAAGGAAAAATGATTATGTTTATGCAAATAGATTTGAAGCTTTTTTTACTTTTATGGCGTGGGATTTGGGGACAGAGCAGGATGACGTTTGGAATACGGATATTCATTTATGCATATGTTATAGATGCATTGTCTTGGTTTCATTGCTTTTGCACGAGGCATCATTCTTTCATTGAGTTCAAACCATCAATAGAGCAAAAGTATTTTTACACCTACCTATTTCTTATGCACATGGTCATGTTTGTATTTTCGAAAAAAGTAAAAGGAATCGATTGATTCCTTTTGAATTACATATCTTCATCCAAATTCATGTGGCGTGTGCTCAAGTCGTATAAATCAATAGTAAAGTTGTCTGGTTGGATAAGTGTGTTAGATCATCTGCATTTTATCATTTTCGAAAGCAGTTTGTACTAGAACCACTATGAATAGTATTCATACAACAAGTTGTTACATAATATCACACACACGTCACCTGATTTCATAGTTTTTCGCTTTGTTTATTGCAGTGAGTGGGTATACCTGTCGAAAGGGTTAGCAGCAGAGCAAAACTTTATTGTGTTCATTTCTCTTATGAGTACTATTAATATTACCTATATATGTATATGCTTTATGCACAGTTATTATACAAGTCATGCGCTCATCATGGTTGGCAATTGAGAACGATGTAGTACAATTTCATAAAACTTCTTTATATACCTATGCACATCAAAAAGTAATTTTGATACGACGATAAAGGTGAATACTGGTTGCTGCTAACTTCCTATACTTATTTGTACAGACAATGAAACCAATGCGAATTGCATTATGGCCAGGTGACTCACACCATTTAAAAATTTATCTTTTATCTTGTCTGTTGTACTATAGTCGTGCTATGCTCAGTGGAGAAAAATGACATCACACATTGCAGCCATAATATTTGCTGTGAATGCTGAATGCGGTGTAGGCGCAGATGGAATAGGAATGTGCAAAAACTTGCAATGTCCTGTGGTAATGGTGATACATGCATTAAAACGAGATCAGCAAAATTGTATATGTACAACTACAACAAAGGTTTAAAAGCTATCATAGCACAGTAGATAAATAAACGTGAAAAAGTACACAAGAATTGAGAGTTGTTACCTCAAACATACATGCATATAGGTACATTGGCCAGGGTATGTAATAATGCGTACCTATTTAATTGCAATAAAACCGCAAGGGAGAAGAACAATGTGAAAATTTAACAAGTTACAGTTGTGGCTTCCTACGCCAACTTGTTCATACCTGAAATGATTGACCATTTAAAGAATTTTCTTTCACATTTCCTTCATTTTACGAGAATCTACGTTTCATATTAAAATTTATTCTTACAGTAATATTTTTATGTTTACTTGTAAGTTTGACATTAGTGTAATGAGTAGTACAGTCTACCATGATATTGAAATGAAGCCAGGTTGTAAATCGCAAAAAATATATTTCATTCAGCATGTCAGTCTACTGTATAGTATTTCGTTCGATTGATTGCAAAACTACTTAGCATACTAATTTACAGAGATAAAAAATGAATGCAAGCAAGTCAAATAAAAAAGATGATTGAAATTATAATTTATGAATTTGGATAAAATAATTTGGCACTTACTTATTCCAAACCATCTCTGATAACTTCATTCATTCCAGCGATGATAAAGCCATTTTTATTCAGCAAGAACAGTCAATCTGAATAATTGCATGTAACATAAAGATTTATCTCTCCGCAAAACCTCTGCTGTTGAATATCTAAACGTAATTACCACCTCGCCATGGCCATGAATCTTATTTGTAAAAGCTCAGCAGAGATATCTGTACCTTCTACATGCAGTGATAAATCTCCAGAGGATAAATGCATTCATTTAGAATTATAATTCATTTTCTGATCTTTCTAAAGACCACTGTCAGCATCAATCCGAAACCGTAATGTAAAGACAAAAGGTATGGCATTATAAACGCAATCTCTGTGTTCCATATCCATTCCAATATTAAAGCATAATATATTTAGCATTGTTAACACCCAAGGAACCCCAAAGGAGTAAATTTTATCTAAACTCAAATGCATGCTTCCATCGTAATATAGAAAATAGGACTGCATTATGTATGAAGTTACACAAAGTATGAAGAGTAGATGCTAACGTGAAATTCTTTTATCTGTCGGCTGCCATTCTTGATATCAGATTCTGACTCTGACATCATTGCCCGTCTTTCGGTGGCTTTTATGAAAATTAAGTGCTGTGTGGCCATTATTCGCTGGATATGCGCGTAATCATCCATGCATTAATATCAACGGTCGGTAGTGCTGCTACTGCTGGCGCCTTCATTCTTTGGCTACTCATGTGTGATGAGTGGTTATTAATGATAACAATAGTATGTAAGTATGACAGTGAGTGGTAGAATGAATAAAATGCGTTCCATGTATAATGCCACATTCGAGTAGTCATTTGATATTCTGGAACATTGGCAATGTGTTATAAGTAGTTGAGGATACATTCCATCACTTGGCAACACGCGCTGCTTTAGATAGCTAATTTTTGCTGTTTATGAGTGAATCTCTTGCAAAGGACGACAGAGAAATGAAGTGTAATAGGTATGTATAAAAACTTGCTATAACCCATTCATCCTGGAATGTCGATACACCTAAATGAAAAAATGGTCACCGCTTGTGCAATAAAGACTTGTGTAAGTTTTTTTGGTCGACTCTTCCGAGTAATAATTAATGACATCATCAAAAATGATTCAGTTTTTAGCTAAATACTAAAAGGTGACTTCCGTTGACGCATGCATATAAAATACACAATACTATATAGTGAATGAAATCAGGCATGGTATTTCTGTTACAGGACTCGGGGGCTTATATAATTAACGTGTTACAAGGACAAGTGAGACTCCGTATTTAATAATCATAGTACACACATGTGCTCCTCAGAGTAAAAATATTTTTACTGCTGTAACAAGCATGTTTGGTTAGTCTGCATTTTTCCACTGCGATGTCATCAATCCATCGTAATCCAATGCATGAACTTGGAAAATACAATTTTTTATCCTGCTCTTTTTTGTGTTCATTCTCATGGCATACACATGCATATATTTCAAAATATTACTTTAAAAAATATTATATACCTATGCATCTTTCCTTGTCATGTCGAATCGTTGCAATCCTAGACTCCACTGCACTAACTAGAGTGAAGCAGACAAAAAATCATTGCTGCTTCATTGTGTGTAAATAATATAGTGGATATTTGTGCTCATGGGAACTGTATATATGATGCATAAATAAAGTATAGATGAAGTTAAATATTTGCTAATTTATAGAATATTGTAACATGCACATACATATTAGATGGAGAGGGAGGTAATATTTTAATACGTGGAAACATCGGAGCGTGCATTCTTTCAGTTTGTTTGCAGTTTTATGGCTTAGCATCATCTACATCTCCTCTAAGTGTGTTTGTAAAATCCACTCTGTGAAGTTATGTTGTCTGACGTCTGCTGGCTATGATTATTATTATGAACGCACGTCGACAACGAAAGTTCCCGTATTGTGTACCTTATGCTTGCTTGGAAGAGGGTTCGCATTATTGGTATCCCCATATGAACCATCCATTGTATGCTTTCCTGTAGAAAAATATGTGTACATTTATGAAATAATGAAAGTGGATGATGGTACAAATGAATGTTGAATGTGTGCGTACGAATTGGACCATCATCATCATCATCATCACACAGAAGAGGACGAGCCAGAGCCCCTTCTCCTCACTCTCTGAAATAATGTGTAAGGCGCATCCGTCATAATAATAAACATAACAACTGTTTACCAAGTTTTATATCATCTTTGCATATCCCGAACACGCCAGAGCTGAGCATCACAACACAACGCCTATAGTTACATACTTGCATCGTAAACATTCACAATGAATTTAGACTGACTGTGAAGCCCCTTTGGATGCGTTTTGAAAAGTGAAAGATGGATGGTGGTGAACAGCAAATTTCTGAATTCATGATGAAATAAATGTTGGGATATGTAAGCAAAGCGCTTATTATGTCATGTTTGCAAAGCCGAGCAAAATGCGGTGATGATCTCATCTTCCTTTGGCTGTTATCGTTCAGCCATCAACAGATTTCAAGAGTTATCATCAGTCCCATTTCGTAAGCAACTATTAAAACGTATTGGGACTTGTCAACTAATTCTTTGAGGTATCCAAAAAAATACAATGAAGTACACAAGTCAAATGTCACCTCGTAAATATGTATTTTAATCGTCGTTATGTAATACTGCCATGAATGCTTTGGTATGTATCGGTATAATAGACTTTGTCCTTCATAACTCAATGAGAAAGTTGATTTGCAATAATATAGAAAAATACATTGTTTTTTAAATAAAATAGCAAGTTGTTCATTCGTTTTGTGTCCATCCAGTCCAGTCACTGGATTGCATAGTTTAGCTCGTAAGCCCTACATATTGTACACCCTAAGCCGGCTAAAGTTAAGAGATGAGGCCAAAAGATTGAAGTGGTAATTCACAGTGATGTATTGCGCAAATAAACCATTCGCATACTTACTTCGACAAACATGAATTACTCATGCCTTTTATCTCGTCTTCTTCAGCAGGAGCATCTTTGCCGATTAATAGAAACGCAAGCGTGCGTGCATTCCACATGACGATGATGCCATGCTCTATTTTTTCACTACAAGAAAATAAAAACACGTTTACTCGTTACTACGTAAATACGTTTATGTAGTAATACAAGGAAAAGGCTACTATGAAACGTTGATAAACAAGAATGCTTATTCCAGCTTCTGTCATCATAAAAGCTCATTCTACTATGCATATCTAGTAGTTTGTTATGTGCTATATAATATGTTTGTGCTGAAAAACCATTTTGGATGAAGGAATTCTCTCATTGAAAATGTGCCATGTTTGCTAAACAGCTAGACAAGAATAAAATCGTCCGCGTTCGTTCGTATATTTACAATACATTTGTTTGATGATGATAAACACTTATTATTAATAGCCTTTGAAGTAGGTAATTTGTGTCTGTCTAAGGGCAAACTTATGTTATGGACAAAACTAGTTGGAGTGAGCGCCGCTTCTTTTGACTTCGAGCTCAGTATAGATGTAGTTATTATAAATATAGAATCAACATAAAATGCGTCCACATTATCTCCCCATAAATGCGGCTGATGACGCTGTAGCTGGTGACTATTTAAACTTTTGCCTGTAATCTCAATCCTACTTTTAAAGGTCCATGAAAATCAACAACGCAAGGGTTGTAAAATGAAATTCCAAGTTAAAAGAAATGATGGCTTGTGTGTACTACATACTTGTTTTGTTCCTACGAGTATACCAAATACCAGTAGTAATATATCTGTACACATAAAAAACCGTTTCACTGCTATAAAATACTTGGAGGCTTAGAAGTACTTGCTGTAATGCTGCTGGCTGTTGTAGGTGTGTCTGCTCGAGCTATGCATGGAACGTGTGTCTAAATAAAAATGGGTTACTTACAACTTATAACTTCATGCTGCACATTCTTCTTGTGTATAAAGTGGATGTAGATATATATCAGCGTGCACATTTACTCCAAATTCAATCCAACTGGTAAAATAGTCAATAGTCTGTACTTGGTGCTTTCAGTAATACGGCATTTTATTAGTAGTTAGTAGGTCAACTTTTGTTTTCCATGCTGGCAGTATCACATCGATCTCTCCCTGCTTTCTAACAACTACTTACACTTAAACTGCCCATTTATTACGGGTTTCATGCAAGGAAACTTGTGATATGATAAATGTACATTCATTATATTACTGGTTTTTTTGGCCGTCTATTCTTGGTCCTTCCTTTTGTTTCTGGTCATCGTCAAATGCCAAAGTATCGGAAGTTTTGGCATTGAGTTGATGCTGGCATAAAAGTTCCGGATGGCACTTACAGCCTTTCTTAACCAACAAGCCAGTGAAGTCTAAAGACGCAGAGAAAATATAGAGAAAGCCCATGTGTGGGATGAGCAACCTTGTATTGAGCTGTGCATCTGGTATTCCTCATGTCATTTAATGCACAACACAATATAATTTATAGCTTATGATGAGATGTCTGTAGCGACATGTAGAAAGTAGTAAATGTTATTAGTTTCCTAATAAATGTACATTAATCTCATGTGAGCATACATGCTTTGTGGTACCTTACGCTTACTTCTGGAATGAAAATTACTCGAATTGTTTTCTGATGAAGAGCAGAAGTGGAAAGAAGTAGATCAAAGGAACTGAGTAGCAGTTTCTAGCATGAAAATGAAAGTGGCAAAGAAACTTGATCATTATTGACTACAATTGTTTTTCTCAAAAGAATGGTCAAGACTCAAGACTTGATGCTCACAACAACCAACCGCTTTCATTAAAAGTGGTTCCAGGCAAAACGATACGCTAGAGGAATGACCCAGTTTTGTGTACAAACTCACCAACTGAATGACTGTTATTGTTCGTGATAAAATAAAAACAGAATGAATACTTTGTTTGTTTTGTGGAAAGTATGAAGGAAAAAATATTTTGAAATCTATATCTTCACCAGTAGTAATAACCGGCTAATGCGTGTACTTAAGCAAATGTAGCATGCATGCAAATGCCAAGATAATGACGGCGACGACACAACGAAGAGTTTTGCTCCCTTTTTATCTTGCTCCAGTGCTTGCTCTGAAGTGAATATTTTCTGAAGGAAAGAACTGCTGCTCTCATACTATGGCCTCATATCATTGTCGTATGAAGCGAACTTGCTCGACATGACAATGATTGCTTTGGCCATTAATACTTCATTATCGTCGTGTTGTGATCGAACAAAACGGTGTGGAAATAATTATGCAAGAATGTAGAAAAGAATTGTCTATGTGAAATATTTACTTCCGAAAACACGATGCCATTAACTTCCTCTTTCTCTCTGGCAAAAGAATATACTGGTGGAATAATGAGAGCATTAGCAAGTAGGTACCTTTTGTATGCACTTTGTTTGAACAAAGAGGAAGTAAAAGCGAGCCATCAGCAAGCAAATTATATCATTCGTTTGGTAGCGATTCTGAAGTAAGTTTGCTTGCTGATGGCTGTCACAAGATAATGATGGCTTTATATGCTAGGCACTTATTTTGTTACAACACTTTGCAGACTGTAATCTGAGCACTTATGGGATCGATTTCCTTTCAGAGCCAACAGAAAACACTTAATCGTTTATTTTACCTGGCAAAACAGGCACTTTAAGTACCTACTCCTACAATATCGATACAGCATTTTGCTCTTTGAACTTTTTGCAATGGTTGAAAGTGTTTTTATAACAATTTCATATTAAGCAGCTTCATTTTCCTGGAACACACTTTAAATTGAAAAATGCGTATCAGCTTGGAATATCTAAACATTATGCTAATTCAGGCAAAATGTTTAGGCAAAATAATTGGCTACAATGTTACATTACTGAGCAAAATTATTAATCGGGTTTATTAATTTAATTTATAACAGCCACAATTCATTTCAAATTGGTATCATTTCATTGAGGAATATATGACTGTGATCTTATGAATGACTTCATTTTATTTGCTTGAGTTTTCTATTGGTCACCTGAAAATTATATTTCTCGACAACTACAGCTCTTAGAATATAAAAGTGTCAATCTCATTAATTTAATATTAGAATTACTTTACTTGTGTAGAGCTTGATTATGCGTAAAAAATCGTGCAACGAGTGTCACCACCATGTATAATATGATGCATTGAAAGTTGGTAACTAGAACATTAGTTTTTTTGTCAGCGGGACAATAGGGTGTAACTTAAAAGTGAAAAAATGTCACAATGCCATATCACAGGATTAAGTAAGTCGTATGAGAACTGAGGACACCCACAGTGTGCTGAATTAATATGACCTCCATATAATAAAACAATCAAAAATGTGTATGCCTGTTTATTT
This sequence comes from Willowsia nigromaculata, assembly GCA_034700605.1. Taxonomy (NCBI): domain Eukaryota; kingdom Metazoa; phylum Arthropoda; class Collembola; order Entomobryomorpha; family Entomobryidae; genus Willowsia; species Willowsia nigromaculata. Next base: position 10,214 of record JAQIXX010001271.1, read on the forward strand.
ACATCTTGCATTATAGGCATATCACAGATTTTTTTGTCAACAATTGCATGAATGTATTAGAAGTAGGTTTTGCTATTAGTGTAGAGTGTAGAAATCAAACGTTTCATTATTGTACTGAAATTTAGAATTTTAAGTACAATTTGTGCACTTTACCATAACCACTCAACAGGGGTAATATGCACATTTTTTTCTTTTCAATTCTAACATTTAAGATTTCGTGATTTGTTTCGTTTCTCTGCCTCAGGCTCCCTCCTCTATGAATTCATTTTACTTTACTCAAGATTCTCCTCAGCAGTTGAAACGCTCCCAGCTATTGAAGACGTGAGCACGATTTTATAATTAGACCGCAGGGCACCTTAAGTTATGCCCTGTTCTACACATCTTTAATAAATTTGATCGAAAATTCATTGTAAGCTGTAACGCTATATTTGTTCCAAAAGGACAAAAGGTTATTCCGTAAAGGAAATATTAAATCCTTGTTATTTAGCTAAATAAGTAGCCTGACCCTATACCGCACAGTCAAGTAATCCAGTAATAAAGGTCATACGTCAGAGCTAAAGACCTGCAAGTACTAAAGACCGTGTTGCTTGCGCATACTGTTTTGAATATACGCCCAACTTTTCAGTAGATTTTGATATAACTGAATTACGATAAAGCTGGGAACGAGCGACGGGAGCTTTCTATACGAGTTAACTGGGAACCATTTTTGGATTCAGGCATATGCTTTTCGTCTAATTCTGAAACAACTGGAATAAGCAGTACAGATATTCAAGAGATAAAAATGGCAATCCAGAGTACCACTATCTTTAGTTGTTATAGCTGATGAAGTGATGAATATCAAATATGTTATGTATGTACATCAGCATGGTGAGCACTATTCCAGTGATGTTCTTGTTTACTCAAATATTTGGAAAATCACAGTCAATAGAATTGCAACTTCTTCCCGAATCCCTATATAAATCCCCATAATTCCCTATAAATTGGATCATTGTAGTGGTTTCGGAACGTGCTTCTAGTTAAATGTACAGTTTGAGTTGAGTTTATGTAGTCGGGCGTGGTTCCGTTTTGTCTGGCATAATTTTTTATCACATTGCATCCCCAATCACATAGCTTTATTATTATTGCATCCAACACAACATCATACGTTACTTTACTTTTTCCTGCTCACAAAAAACACGATTTCTTTTCTTTCACTGAGAAAAAAGGGGAGTAGTTTCATTGATTTCTGTATTGCGTGTTGTCTATCTATACCTACTTATATCATTGTCGTCGTTTTTTCCAAAGGAAACTTTTTCACTTCTTCTGACATATCCCATAATCACACCACATCTCAAACCTGCAATGATCAAAATGTGGATGTTTGCACTGCGAGCAGACTATCATCTACCAGTTTTTTGTGCTGCCAACCTTTAATCTTGAATTTCTTGTGAAAATTGGGTTTGAGGACAAAAAATGATTTACGAATATTCGCACACTCTGACTTTCTATTACATTGGTTCATCTCACGGTATAAATTTGCCACAAAGGATATATTTTATTGCCTAGATCATGTTTCTTAACACAACAAAGGTACTACTGTAAATTATAGTGTTGCTGTTGCGATCTTGCATGGTCAGAATAAATCGTTTCAATCGTATTGTTAGAAGCTGACCACGACGCAACAGACTTTTGTATCACCATCATGTCATAAGCATTAAAACTTGTTGTGAGTTGTATTATTTGTATCGGTCAAAATGTACCTTTTCAGTACACGATCACAAACCTACATATATTGTCAATTTGATACAGGAGGAAACAAGCGTATCTACATTTGTTTTCCTAAGAAATACAATATATTTTGCACTTTTTTGCAAAAAAATACGAATACATAGGGATGATTAAGTTACAATTATCGTTGTATATTTTTTAGTACTTAGAAATTAAATTATATCCATCATATCCGGAATAAAATATCCGATCCGCAACAGCCAATGCACTGATGATAGAGTTTCTAGTAGTAACCAAAACCAACTGCCCAGGATTACCCTTCATTATTGATATCTAAAATAAAGAAGTTTATATTCGCAAACTTTAGCCACATAAAACAAAGAAGGTAGTGCTCATAGGTAATTTTTAGCAAGCTTATAAAGTGTAGAAAAGAAAATGTTGGTCCTCTGGGGTTCTAGATACTTCATATGTATAGGTTTCTGATTACTCCACCGATGTGCTCAATAAAAAGAACGCATGTTTCTTCGTGATGTATGCTGTGGCTATATACCAAATGTGTTACTAATGAAAACCATTTTTTATGTCGAGCCGAGAAGGAAAATGTCAGACAAACAAAGTTTTAATGAAGCAGTGTGGTTTGGAACGGGAAAGCCTTACTATTAGACAGAATGACGAAAGAAAAAAATTAATTTTTACTACCATGATAGCAAAGCATTAACCATCCCCATCACCATCGGCCATAAAGCAAGTTAATGATATGTGGAGAAGGGCCTGTTGAAAAAACTCACAATTAAAATAGGCTTTGCGTTGAATATGTCAAGCAAACTAATACAGTAGCAAAAAGGAGGAAAATTAATAAGCCCAGGAGTACAAGGGCTTAACAAATTTTATACATGCTTGGAGTTATTTACTACCGGTGGTGACTGGTGACTGATGATGTGTGCATTGTACTGTACCTCATATACCTCAAAGTGTATTATAATTTTGCTTATTTCTAGCTACTTCTTGAAGCACATTCTACTTGAGCCTTGATGCTGTATGAAGATGTTACTCGCGGAATTATAGCGAACTCATATAGAATAGCGAATATTTAGTTTCCCCGTAGGAGAATATGTTTGCATGCTGATATATGAATATGAACCAAGTTGAAAATGATACTCTCTATAATATTTGAAAAAATCCATTCTATCGTCTTACAGTAATGATGTAGCTCGCTCGCAGTTTGCTGCTAAAACAGGACACGAACGGAAGGAGAAGGCATCAAAACTTATTTATGAACATGTCAATATTCGAATTATGTTACTCAAGAAGATTACAATTAATGATGACGAAGCAAAATCATGATGTGATCGTACTTCTCCGAATTTCAGATAAATCCGCCTGTATATTTCACATCCACATGCAATATCAAAACTCATAGTTTTGACAGGGATCCTACAAAAATGCAGTTATTTATCATCGTGGAGAATAACAGTTCTTTTAATTATCAATGACTTCTAGCACAAAAGATCACTGATGGGCAATCTTATTTTCATTAGGGATGATACATTTTAGCAGTTAAACGCATCAACACTAAAGGAGTTTGCAATATACATTGTGTCTTAGTTGGGGATATTACAGAGATTATTGCACATCGACAACTACGTTTCCGAAAATAAATTTTTATTACAGTAATCTTGAAAGTATTATGGTTCCTTCATGGTGTCCTTTCGGCATTTAATGTTTTTGGTGAATTATTATAGTAATATGTATTGTATGTATTAAATATGCTCTGCTTATACTTGATTGATTGCAAATTCAATTAATAATACATCGGTATACATTTCGACAATATCGTTTATGTGATGTCGTAACGTAAACAATTATTATTAGGTCCGCTTTCTAGATCCCCCATGATTAACCATGAAGTAAAGGAAAATACGAAGATTGCCAGATTTCATATAAAAGTTGGAATTTCAGCGCGATCATCTTCGTTAATGTTTGTTGGCCTTTGCAGAAGGCAGTCGTGTACATCTTGAATTGAAAAAGAACCCCAAGCGCATCATTATAAATGTATGTTTTATGAAAAAGCAGTCGTGACTCAATTCCTTTTCAATGAAGTGTGACGAGAAAATAGAAAATCGTAAGAGCGTCGCCCCTGTAGCCGAATCCTACTTTCCCACTAAATGCTATCATTTTGGTGGATCTTTGACATAAAAATGTGTAACATTTGATTTCAATGATATGCTCATTTGAGTATAAAAAGTTGCCTCTGTACGTCTCCTCCGTTATCGTCATGATCACATTATTAGCAAAAATATGCGGTTAAACAGTTCATGACTTCGTGATTTCACCAAACGTTCAATTTTGAATAATAATAATAAACAAGTAATATTCATATTCGCCTTTCACTCTGATGGTTTGATACACACGCACACCACCGCTGTGGAAGAAGCTCAAAAATGTGTCAGGCGACAGCGGTTATTTTTCTTAGCATTTCAGAAATTTAGCATTTGCAATACGTACTACAAAATGTAAATGGTTGTTAATTAAAATTACTTGAATTGGTGAAGTGTGAGCGTTGTGAAATATTCATATTCAATTGGCTCTTCAGTCAGTAGATAAAAAAGTGGAAATGACTTTATTGCATGAATAGAAATTGAATCTTGGAAGGAAATAAAACGTTGGTTTGAGCCTCTTCATTTCCATTCACATACTCATATAAAAGCATCCATTTAAACACAATGCGTGTTTATTTAAAGACATGACATCAGTCATCTTTCATATAGGTAGCTATATCACCTTTTAAATAAATAATTTAGCACAGCCAGATATCAAAGAAGTTACATACAGATTGCTTCAATACACAGTACATTTATAGTTACAGCTATTTACACAATATCTTCTTGGCTTATTGTTTCTGAACATGCCACGCCACAATGAAAGTCACATTGCTTCCATTGTGCTTATGTTCCATTCACTCCCCGCATCCATCCCACCATGTAACCTCCCCATTTTCTCCATGCAGGTGACTGAAATCTGACTGAATACTGAATTCCCTTTCTATTGTCCAGTGAGCTTTCATGCGAAGAAAGCAATTTCGGATCACATTTCATAAATTAACTCTATGAATAGCACCCATTATGTGAATGCATAACAACCAGAAAGACAAAACTAGACAGGAAGGCGTTGTGCTATGGACTTTTAAGCCGGGCATCTTTTCAAATATTAAACAGCTCCCTGCAGTCCATCCCATCACGAAAACTATAGCGAATTTCATGCTTCCTTAATTCCCTAAACAAAACTTCCCATCAAGATTTTCGCCCATTCATTGACCATCCTACACCAAACTTGTTACGGAGGAACACAGTTGGAGGCATTACCTGCCAGCCTTGTTTTTTGGAAGAGTCCGGTTTCTCCCTATGAGAATCTTGTAGACTGTAGTTCTAGCAGTATAAATAGACATTTTATAGTTTTTTGTATTCTCCGACCAGCTAAAACTGTCACGTTGTATGTACAAGGAATATATTGGATTAATATACCTACATAAGATTATCATGCTTTTGCAGTGCAATTCCGCATAATGGACAGTTTTGCTTTCCCTTCCTTCACTCGCATTAGTCATCGTGTCTTGTGGTCGTTCTTCTTCAATATATTTGGATGTATGTTTACGAATGAAATCCAATATATGAATTGAGCTATGAGCTGTTGCAGTAAATATTTTATTAGAGTCACCTGCACAACTCCATTTTCTATTGACTGTTTGTTGAGTGAGTGTCTGTTCTTCTGGTGAAGTGCACTGCATGATATATTTCCTTAAAGTTCATTTACTTCCTCACTCTTCAATGCATACATGCTCATTTCATACAATAGTAATATATCAAGTTTAATAGCACATTTCATGTTTCCGCCGAAAAATACATGCTATGCACATTATATGTTATGTTTGTACTTTTCATTTCTGGTTGATGTGCTTTTATCAGTTTGCATGCCCCAGCGACAACAGGAGGACGTTACAATGCATTCTTTCTCTCGCCGCTCGCATTGTCGAACAAGAGGAATTAGAGAAAGAAAAAAGCAGTTTCGTACAAAGTGAGCCAAGCACGAAAGTCCCTGTTTCATACTTGATTGTTGTACATGCAGGAATAATCGTGAGTTTAATGTCCATTTTGCGAAAAATTACTTTCCGAACAGCGTGATTAATTTACGTCAAGCTCTCGACAAGTAAATATAACAACAACAAGTAGTATATAGGCAGCGGTAATAGTGATACGAAAGGTGCACTCAAAAAAGGTTTATGTATTTTCAAAATAAATAGGCAATCGGGTTAACAGCAAAATTGAAGTGCTAAAAAGATAACTAACGACATGGGTATTCAGTGTCATTGTAGGAGGATTTGACAAGTGTTTTTACTTCACAAAATAGATTTGCCTGTTGTTCTACTCGATAATAATTGCCAGGTAAAAAAAGGGGCTTACAATTTTCCCCATAACTAATTCTCTGTGTATGTGAGTCATTACTAAAAGAAAATGATTAATGTTAAGAGATTGTTTTCAAGCACATTGAAGCGACTATAATAATCAACAGGCAGTAAGTAAGTTAACCAAATCAATACCTATACGCTAGGCAAAGTGGAAGTTTGAAGTGCACGTCATCATCAAGAACATGCTGATGAGAACAAAGTGGCATGTATGCATCCATCATGCTTTACATGATGTGAGTAATTTTTGCACAAATCGTTCCTTGTACTCCTGTCGAGGAGGATTAACTACGAAAACTATAATACCAAGAGTATTTTGTTGGAAACTTAATTATTCTCATGTTTCTATGTAGTTGTTTGTGTATGCGCCTCAGTGTGAGTGTTTAGTGATTAAAGGGCTTGTTGCCGTGCGTGCGTGCAAGCCAAACAAACATCTTACTCATGCAGGATAAGCTTTAAGAAAAAAAAGAGAGTTAGTTAGTTTATTTTAAGCAGATCAATTCGACTATAACGGCTAATGCATGCGCTTCCTTTCATTTAATTAATTAAGCAGCATTCTGAATTCATAGTTAGTACCTACGTGCCTGCCATTCTCTGCTGTTGAAAGTGCAAAATCTACCTATAAATATCTTTAGCATTTCAAAATGAAGTTTTAGATGATTGCGTATTTCAAACTTACTGCTTTATTTTGCGATGCTGTTGTTTTTCAAAACAATTATATCTAGTCAACATCAATTCTTTGCGAGTGCAAAGTCATTCTCTGTTTTATGTGCCTCTCTGTTGTTTACTATTTTTTATCCTTGTTGATTTCATCCTCATTTATTGAAAGTGCTTAGAGGTAATCACCTGAACATGAGAAAGAGCACCTTTATATCGATATTTTTTATAGATATTTTCATGATAATACCTTTCATCTACTTACACGTCCAACCTTGCCTTCCCTTGCCATCCACCACACACGTTAAAACGTTCAGTTTGAGCACTTTTCCGTGATATCATAGATAGTAATTGATATGGTTTCGCTCTCCTTTAATCTTTCATTGCTCTGTGCTGTCACTCATTTGGTGTATGATTGCAACCACGCTGCTCAAAAGTTCCTCATTCTTCATTATCATCATCACGAACTTTCTTGAGCACACTTATCAGGCACGCGTTTACATTGAAAATAAAATAGACTCCTGTTTCTAATTCTATAAATAAATAGGGGTACTTTAAAGTAAATACTTTACATTAAAAACATATTCATCTAAAAAGTATATTGTCGAATTCCTTTCAGTCTGTGGGATCATTCAAAATGCCATTCATTCAAGCTGTCGGTCAGTTTGAGTGCTATTGTTGCTATATAGAAAAATGCTTGAAGACTGGGCCACTTCAGTTGTAGTGATTATTACAGGCATCATTGCAGAACACATTTAGCTCATGAGAGGTGAGATTAACGGCTAAAGTTTTATGGATATGATAATATTGAGCTGTACCTAGCTTCAATTTAAAAATCCACGAAGAATTAACCCTTTATTTTATCGTAATTTGATATTTCATACTTAATGCATGTAGACGTTACTATGTACATGGTCGTCATAATAGTAGTTAGATGGTATGCATTTTGTAAGACATATCGTTGGCCCACATATTTTACGCATGGTTTTCACACATAAAATATAATCAACCATACGGTAAAGCTAAAGGTTAGGCAAAAGTGACACAAGGTTCGTGTCAGTGCAGTGTGTGGTGAATGGTTTGACTTTCTCATATATTATTAGTTATTTCTATTTTCTTTGCAACTCAGCTCTCTGCAAACATTATTTGCATAACTACTACGAATGCAGTTTGTGAAGTTCACAGTACACAAATCGATGACTACGACAATAATGAAGCATAATCATCATAATAGTTATCATATCGCGACGATCCTGTTGCTGTGAAAAAGTGGGTACAAAACAGACAGGCTGGTTACAGCGACTGCCTCCATTCCGTTGTGTGTCTCTTCTAATGTGCAGCGTTGCAGGTTGTGTTGTGTGAGTAGACGTGCTGACGCTTTCCTGACGAGATATTTTGGTTAGTATGTAGCTGTTAGAGGAAAGTGAAGGAGGTAAGGCAGGGGAAAAAGTGCTGATTGATACAGTTGAATGGACAGTGACAGTGCTACGCATAGACAATTCTTCTGATTATAAATATACGGAGACAATGTCTGTAGAATAAAGTGTTTTTTTAGACATTTCTACTAGTTATGTGAATCTGCAAAATTTTAGTGTGCAGGTCTGTGAAGATACATTATTTCATATCAATCTCAATAAATCTTCTACCTGGTCATCATAACGATTTGACACTTTTGAGTCAGTTCGCATCAGTAAAAAAAGTACATCTCCTCGACAGTTACCTATGTTGAATGCAAAGTATTAGTGCTGCACAAAACAAGAGCGCAACAGTGAGATTTAGTTGCGATCTTACCGTGAAATTCTTATATTTCGTGTTGTTGTCATACTGATTATAACAAACAGGAAGAGTACCGCTGAGGCCTCCTTTCAAAATAAAAATTGTCAGTTGTCAGCCACATAGAGCTTATCTCTCCGAATAAAGAAGTCTCATTCTCTTTCCCGTCAACTGCTTGTCAAACTGCAGAGAGTAACATGTATAGTCAGTAATCATTACGACAACGAATGAGATTGCCGATGAAGTGAAACTTTAGTATCATGAAGGATCACTTTTATGCCTGTGGTCGCTTTGGATTTGGTAATAATTATACGTGCATAGTGGCACTGTAGACGTCCCCGGTCTTGAAATGGATTAGTGGTACACGTCATAATAATGATGCTAAATGTACATATAACTTAATACTCAAGATAGTAGCGCTCAAGCTGTCATAAAATATTTTGATTCGGGCTTGGTTTAAAGTGTCATAACAGCATTTATTCTGTTTTATTTCGACTCTCCGTCAACGCAACCGAATCATAATTGTAATTTGATACTCATTTGTAGGTTTTATTGTGTCAAAAATTCGACGGAAAGTCGTTTATTTTTTTCTTTTTGGTCGGCCCACTCGGGTTTCAAAAGTTACATTTTGAATTTTCTCAGTGAAGGATGTAGAATCGAACTTTGATGACTAGTTGCCGTGGGCAACTACTCTAACGAGCGTCGTTGTAGGTTGTGTAAGATATTATAATTTTTGAGCAATCGACCTCCGTGCATAATACAAATAAAAATCTTGTGTTTAAGGGTTTAGATAACTGCGTAGTTAAATCAATGGAGAAAGAATGCATAAGGATCGCATATATTTCGTTGCATGCAAATGTACGCACCGCTGTTCTTGACAAATAATTAAATTCCTGTTGTTCGTCGAAAGTTATCCTATTTCAAGATTTCCTCTTGTTTAATATGATACGTGTTTCGACACACAAATATAGACTTGCTCATGCTGTGTAAAAATAATGAGAACAATAGAAGTAGAGGAGGAAGGGGAGCACCTGCAAAAACATTCAAAGTAGTGCGTTATTTTTTACTTAATTTTTCACTTCGTAGCCGTATTTTCCGTTGTCTTCAGCCTGTGGCAATACTGTATTTAGCATCTTGTACGAAACAAAGAAGTAATAATTTGACATTTTTGCTCGAAAATATTCTGCTGCTGCTCATCTCATTATTATTCACAAGTCTTGTGTTGATGAATGGGTTTGTGACGCTTAATGACTGTGTTTGGTTGGCGGATGGATGTCTGATGCAAATAATATATGAAAAATATGAATTTAAAATATATTTAATGTAGCATGTGAACATTCGGACTGAAAAGTGGATGAATACCAGCATATCCCTCTGTTCTGTTGAATTGTTTACTGTTCATGATTCCTAAAGTGCCTAAAATTGGCATATTGTGCAAAATAAACTTTACTACTATCAGTATCAGTACATAACAACTCCGAGTGAAAGATGCAAACTGGTGATAATAATGATAATAAGGTTGTGAAATGATAAAAAATGGTTGCATACGAATTTTTTGCTCGTTGTTGCGGATGTAGCGACTTGCATTAATCTCGGATAATATATGAGCCTAAACAGACAAGCACTGCTGCTGCTACTGGGCTGTTATTGCACATAAAATTTTTAAGTTGATAATATTACGTTGTTGTGGGATAAGAACTTTGATACTTATTTTTTTAAAGCAATGATGCAAAGTACACAATTTCGTTTTATAATAAAAATGACAAGAAGGAATTTGTGCTGTTGTTTAGATTATAGGTAGAAAATCTGATTAGCTGGAAGTCGATTATTATTATGTAACAGTTTTATGTGAACCAAGATGCTAAAGCATGTCCACTAAGTTGGGTCACTAATCTACCTTTGTATTTTCAGTTGACTAGTTTTTTGTACCTTCGTTCAAATTCCCTACTTCCAAATGATGCAGAAGTGCAAAGGCTTTCTTGGAAGTAATTGGGCTTCCCGTGTAATTCAAATATAAAACTGCTTGATAGAATGCATATTGATGTAGCCCAATAATGGTTTTTCGAAGCCGTTTTCTAAAGCAGTCGCTTCATTTGCTGGTTTGACTTAGTTTGTCTCTCAACTTTTAGGACAGTGTTTATTTTACAATTCTACGTGATTTGCATGCATACTAGATTGAAAAACATTCCTTTTACCGTATGAAACTCCACTGAAAAAATAAGCATTATCAAAAATACACATGCAGTTCGAAATTTGATCTGATATCAAATAACTATATGACTTTTGACAGTTTGCAAACATTTTCTGCGTATACTACATGAATGTGTTTTGTGCAGGTTAAAACAACATTAAAATGATATGATTGCGATATTTCTACGTGTGAGTTTCAAGTAGCGAGTTGCATTCTTACATAATATGAATTTTGATGGATGTATGTAGTCTGCACCAAATCATACATAAACATGCTGTTTGATTCGCCACAGTGGTAAAACTCATTTTAATGTGTAGCAGACAAAATGAACACTATGAAGTTTATGGTGGATAATCCTAGAACAATTCATATACATAACAAATTTCATCCCACAGTTCTATGCAAAAATGAAATTCAAAATGCCACTGCTTTTTGGTTGATTATCTTCATCACATCTGCAGACAGACAGAAGTACAGATCTCAACAATTACATCCCTCTTCTCATCCACTCATCAGCCATCCATCATCGTGTATGTACTCACAACTCATAAAAATATTTTCCTACCTGCATATACGTTTTGTGTGTACCAATATAATTTCGCATATTTATCACAATTCATGTTTTTATTATGCATTTCGGATGTACATGCACGCAGTACTCTAGCTCTGCATCCAAAAATGTACACAATACATTATTATCATCACCATCATCGTGATGATAACAATATTAATATAATGTGCGCTATGGTTTTTGCAACGTGAACAACGAACGCGCTTATTGTTAAGAGCTCTCTGCAAAGTAAAAAACTTAAAAGTTGGATTTCAAAATAGGAATGGAAGAAGACGTTTGATGATGATGTTGGTTTAGTCTTTGTATAGGAGCGATGATGAGAACAAGAGGAGAAGAGCATTGTTCGTGTAGGCATGTGATACATGTGCAGCAGGATGAAAAGAGGATCGTGGTTAAAAAAAACCATCACGCCGCATCATCATCATTGAGCCTTTCCCTGTAGCTAGTCATAGTCATCATTGAGCCTGGCAGTTACCTGAAGATGTTGATGTTACATTAGTTCTATCTTGTTTCGAAGAGCTGAAGACGTTAGATTACACGGTTGTATTTGCAAGCAAGCGACTGATTTGTGATTTTCAAGATTTAACTACTTTCCTTGTGTGAAATTGCAGTTTTGTTTGATGGTTTTCTGCAAGTTTGTGTGAAGATTTCTACTCGTGTCGTAGTATTCAGTTCAGGGTATTGTGAATAGCCATTTCGTATTTTAAAAGGTCGTGTGATGCTCTATTGTTGGTTAGCTGTATAGTGAAAATATTTTACAGTTTAGGTATATCTACGTATGTATTGGGGGAAATGGTTACCAAGTGGCTCACCAGTTTACGCTTTTTGAAGCTTCATTAGACTAATTGACGTATAATACCACGGATTGTAAAACATGCTGCATGATTTACTATCTGGAGGAAAGTTTGACATTTACCGGAAGCATTTTCTTATGCATTATTGGTCGTTTCTCATAATTCAGTGTGGTATTTTCTATGGAACTTACAGTCTCACTCTCTTTCCAGCAGCATCAATGAAAGTGTTTTTTTAAATTTGGAAATACTGTGAAGTAGTTGTAATGTTGCATATCTCTGCGTAGAGCAAAACCATTTTGACATTAGTAAATAAATGTATGATAAACTTTTAGGTGTTTGATATCCGAGTGGTGTGAAAAGTCGTGTCAATTAGTTGAGTTGTATTAGATGATCGACATGAGAAACAAGTTAGCTAAATCAATGTTTTCCTCTGTATTTGTGATGAGAGGTGAAGATCATAAGTGCTATTCTGTGCTCCTTGTGTTTTGATATGTCATATCACAATTTGTTAGCCACCATGAGACGCAAACAATAATTGCGATAACATCAGCGCTGAGTTGTTTTTGTTTTGTGCAAGTCAAGTCGTTCATGCTCTGTTTAGAAAGCCGGACGCACGTACTTATGTTTATGTTAAGTTTCATTCTTCATCATGATTTTCTAATTCTGCACGCATTTTGCATATCAGCAACAGCTTCCTCAAAATGTCACAAGTGTAACACGGCTTTTCTGAGTCAGTCATCTTTACTCGACATGCATGTCGGTGCGGTACTCTGTGTTTAGTTTACAATTTGACAGCACATAATGCATGCATAGTTTAGAGTGACAACTTCTCGGTAAATCAACAAATGCCACGTAGCATTCTATGAGCTATTCATAGTCATATTATGAAACATAATTTTTTGTTTTTTAATCACGTTTCCAGGCAACCAATACTGGTAACTTCTTTGTAAAAAACACAAACAATATTCCACATTAGTTAATTATTACCTTCACATTCTATGATTGTGTATATTTATGACACATCATCAAACTTATTCAGTACAGCAACTGGTGATTATTTAGTGAATTGGTAGAAAATACGTACGAAAATTAAATATAATTCATAATAATTTAAAATAATTCCAAGCAGCTTGACGTGTCGTAAGTCGTAGAAATACAAGCGTTCATGCATTTGGAGAGATAAAGCATGCAGGCAAGAATCCGTCCATGTATAAGAATCTTACTTTTGGCTTTAGGAAAAACTAAAAGTCTGCATGCAGCAAATAATAAAGCATCAAATTAAATTAAGGAGAACATCATATATTGCCTTTTGTTAGACTGCTATACATTCTCAGAGAGGTAGACAAAAAAGTGAGTGAAATCACTGTCACGGGAAGTGACCTTGATAGTTGTTGTTGATGTGTACGAATTCCTTCACGAGTTGCTGAATTCCTTCCAACGGGTGGTGAAATACTGAAGCGCAGATAACTGCTAGTATTTTTTCAAAGGTAGTGGAATGGTAGAGGTTGGTACTAATTAGCGTGTATGGGGAATTCAGATATGCTTTTTTGTCTTGAATATTTGTCGAGTGAGGGTGGGACGTGTAGGAGGTAAAAGATGATGACACTTTTTATGCTATTCTTTAGCGAGGCAGAAACAATGCGAAAATATGGCAGTGCAATGTAGCATTGTAACTATTATATACTCTGGTTTTCATACATAACATTATTGTAATGCAGAGATGCAGTATGTATTATTTTAGAAACAGCAACAGAACACAAATAGAAACAAACACCAGAGTATGCACATTTTCGAAAATCAATTGTTGTACATGCTCTTCTATTATTGCTATTAGCAGCATTATTATTCTCCTCACGCAAACCCACGGATATGATTATGCACCGCAACTAATTTTTATGACCTATTTACTCAAGGACTACCACGTATATAAATTACATGTAAACGTACAAATATTTGTTAAGGCAGCTGTTGCATATTTGAAAATTGATAAGAGTTTGTGCGGCTGCACACATTTGTTCCAATCAGTCTCAGATTCTGTGCTAGGTCTGCTTGTTTTCAAAGCGTAACTGCACTAATTAATGTTCTAGATCAACTATTTATATCTCGGTATATAAGTTGCCGCACACGTGTTGGACTGGAATTGGAAAGCGAATTTGCTCTCGGCATGTTCCAGTAATAAAATCGTAACAAATGCTATGCAATCTTTACCTTGCAATGATATCAAAGCAAAATTCGCAATGTATGCTGAAAGACGTTGTCTCGACGAACGACAACTATTTACAATGGTTTGCATTTATTACCTAATCTCCAGCAGTTTAGGATTGCACTGAACAATTATAGGTTTTTTCATTGAAAGCTATGCATGGTTTAAAATTGAAAAATCTCACACTATTCTACAGATCAGTATTTTATTGACTTGATGAGCAAGCAAAACTGCGTGGCTGCTGCCGTGCGGTTTGACGAGAAATGTTCCTAAGAAGAATGATTTACCAGTTTTGTCAGGGACGCACACTCTATTTAATTATCGTTAGGCAAAAGCGAACTTTTTTTTCAAATTTGCAAGTCACAAAGAGTGATCGCTTCATAAAAAATCTCCTGTAAATAGGATCACAGATTTATGACAGCTTGTTTGGATAATTTGTTCGTGCCCATGATTTTTTTTCTGGTGACAGCACCAGCAACGATGTGCTCTTTTCATTCATGCGGTATGGAACGACTTGATGATATGAAAGCGAAAAAAAAATCCAAAGTATTAGAAGCGTTTTTAATACTTTGCGGTTAGCTTTATGTACGTATGAGCTTTTAGCACGCTGCTAAAAAGCAACCAGAAAATAATTCCAAATCTCTTCACTCCTTTATAGATTCCATACTAAAACAATGTAGTCAGAAAAAGACAAAGACACAACTATGAATTTTTATGATTTTGTGGTGGACAACAACAGAAATGGCAACATTGTAATTGTTAATTTTTATTCAAAGTACTCCTATGCTGAAATTGTGATTGAACTGAGCTGTGTTGCATTCTCTTCGTCAGATTAGTTTGCACTGTTTCGGGCGGTGTAGAGGAACATGATCACAACAATGGTAAAAACAAGTGCCAGGGTGGAGGATTGTTCAGCAGAGAAATATCAACGGCTACGATTGCTTTGGCGTTTAACACATAAAAACATGATAATTAGAGAAGGACCTCATAATTAAAGCATTCGTAGAATGTAGCGAAATTGACGCTGCATCAGTGAACATTCAAACGTATTGTTGTAGTGACTGTTGGTGTGCAAAATTATATACCATGCGAAAGAAGACGAAACTACTGGGTTTACAATAATTGCTCCGCAATTCTCATTTTGACTACTTGGTTCGTTCATTTCCCCAAATTACCACTGCCAATTGAAAACACCACAATGCGGACGGAGCTAATAAGAAGTGGTGATTTGTCCGAAGGAAATGGCCACGCATACGGATATCATCAAAACGGTACTTTTAATGGGCACAACAGTGATGGTGGTGGTGCCCGAAGTAGTAGCAGTAGTAGCAGCAATAATGGCCCTTGTCAACGGGAAATTGCGCTCTTTGAATTGGATCCTACGGATAGAAATATTAAAGTGGTTATACGCAACGGACATATTGTTGCGGGGGAAGACACTCTACCATATCGACATTTTAAAAAATCTCAGACTCAGCTAAATCAACCGAATGAAAGGAATCCTGGTATGTTTTCTACGATAAACTTCAATCTGCGAATAAAAATTATGTTTTCAATTTTAATACAATACTCACAATTCCATTATTTTTCAAACCATGACGTACTGAATTTCTACATTGTGCTGTAGTTGTGTTGGAGCAAAGAAGAAGAAGGTGGCGCAACAAAGCACAAGGATAATATTGCTTGATTTGCTTTAAAAGGCAATTCGTATTCTAATTTTGTCACATTGCGTTTTTAATTGTTATTGTAACTGTATGGCATTTGAGATTCATCATTATGCATTCATGTTACACGCGAGTTAAAATATGTTAAGAAGAGGGATTACCAGCGGTAGGATATCAGAAATGTGTAACCTGAATATTCATCTATTACCTCTAGGGACTCTGTTGAAATTCATCCTTGCCTCAATATGGCGAACAAAGCATTTAATAATAGGCATGCATTAAAAAGGGTATCCTAGAAAAATCTTGATATTACGAATATCAGTTGCAGAAGTGTTTTGACTAATTCAACATATTAATATTTCAGTGTCGATATTTTGTATACTTGGCAGTTAAACATGTTATCTTACTATATCAATCAATTCATGAAAAAATATCTTGAATCCAAATCTAACGTATCTTTGCCTTCTTAATAGGTACACAGTACTAGGTATGTATTGACATTTAGATGATCTTCTTTCATTTCATTTCTAAGTAATGCGGTGCATGAGTCATGATGAATGACCTGCTCTTGGCTTTTACTCATCATGACACTTACTTGAAGTTAGTTGTCTTGAGCTCTACAAGTTTATGTAGTAAATTATCATGCAATGTTTTATGTAGTCATTCCAGTCCTGAATGTACTCAACATTAGCAACATTTAAAGAAAATTAATCAGCAGCACGTCACCATTTTGTTTCTGAATTGCACCCAGGTATGGCAGTTACAGAAGTAGTAGAATTAGTTTGTATATCCATTGTCTTTGTCTGGACTAATTACTAATACAAGATGAACTTCATTAACATAAGAGATGGTAGGGAAATGCTTTTATGTATGCTACTGATGATACAATTGAGATTAAAATTCCAGACGTTACTTTACGAGGTAGAATTAAGATTTCCATGTTAAAATTATCAAGAATCATTAATTGGGTTTCTGTAAGCAGGTTTATATTGTAGTTCAGATCATGATACTTCGTAAACACGAATTCGAATTCCCGATTTGACACCAACAGTATTTTCTTACTCTCAACTTGAACATCAGCAAGTTTAGTCTGAAAAAATCTTGCGATACGAATCAACGTGGTAGTAGTGCTCTGTCAAATCATATTAAGGAGCTTTCAAGCAAAACCTCTTTGCGCACATTTGGTTATCATATTATCATGGACCTAATTTGTTCACTATTTTTTGAAGAAAGTGGTAATACAACTGTGCATAAACTTTAGCTCTGAAACTTGGTAACCTTTTTCCAGAGTCAGATAATCCGGAAACTTGTACCAAATTTTACATCAAATTGAAAAACTCTTAACCTCTATATCTTTCCGTTACTTTTTTCCAGGGAAAACAATTTGCCAGGCGTGTAAGAAGAAATGTTCTGGTGAAGTTTTAAGAGTCCAAGACAAATTTTTCCACATTGCCTGCTTCAAATGCAAAGGTAAAGTTACACTTTAAATCTCCTATTCTCGATTTCAACATGTTTTTCAATGTGTGCTCCATATTTTTGTAGTCTGTGGGGCTTCCCTGGCACAAGGAGGATTTTTCCTTCATGAAGGTGACTACTACTGTACCTCAGATTACCAGCAGCGCTGGGGCACACAGTGTGGAGCATGTGGTCGGTATGTGGAAGGCGAGGTTGTCACAGCTCTAGGAAATACGTATCATCAAGCATGTTTTACGTGTGCACGATGCCGGAAGCCATTTCCTACGGGAGCTAAAGTTACCGTAGCCGGAAGAGAAGTCTTATGTCAACGATGCGTCAATATTCCCGTAGGACAGAGCTCACCCATACAAACTTTAGCTACACCTGCCATACCAGATAATGCACGTAAGTGTTGACAGCTTTAAAAATGAATCGGGTCTTTACATCCCCCTCAGAATATTGACATCTTATTGATTCGTCATCATCATACTCGGCACGTGATGACACGATGAACGTCAGAATAATTTTTACCGACTGACGGTGTTAAATGATCCGTGAAAATCAATGTTTCAATTGTCGGTAGTCGGTGCTCCTACATCATTACCATACTAATTCTCTGTTCTTCACTTGTTTCAACATTTAGCATGTGCTGGTTGTGGACAAGAGCTGAGAGATGCCCAAGCTCTGGTGGCTTTAGACAAGCAATGGCACATTTGGTGCTTCAAGTGCAAAGCCTGTGAAACCATTCTTCATGGGGAGTATATGGGAAAGTAAGTTGGAGATCCACACAAATATTTGGTTTGCTAGGTGACACCAATCAGATAATATTTCATACTCATTTATCAAAAGGGATGGCGTTCCGTACTGTGAAAAGGACTATCAGAAAAATTTTGGCGTTCGTTGTGCTTACTGTAATCGATTTATCTCTGGCAAAGTGCTGCAGGTAAGAAACCCCATAGATTTTAGCTCTATTTTAAGCAACCTTATAGGTAGTGTATGAAAAAGTTGCATCTCTGAGTGGGCGACTCCGCACTGACAAGTATTAATGTTCTATCAATTTTTCCAGGCTGGAGATAACCACCACTTTCATCCAACATGTGCACGTTGCACTAAATGTGGGGATCCATTTGGAGATGGGGAAGAAATGTATCTTCAAGGAACGGCAATTTGGCATCCAAGATGTGGGCCTGGCCCCAACGAAAATGGAACTGTACTAAACGGGCTTGTAGAAAATGGTCACCCTATCGAGGATCGTCCAGATTCTAAGCTTGACCATAGCTGCTCTGTTTCCGAAACGCAAGTATGTCAAAACGCTTAAGTCTAATGGTTTTAATTAACTTTTCAGGACAAGTTTTGGCAAAATATGTCAAAAAGCAGTTTGTCATTAAAAAATTGCCAAGCATAATTTTCAGCGTCAACGTAAATTTAAATGTTACTACTACAATAGATATTTGTACTATACCATTGTTTTTGCTTGCTAGTTTTTCTTATTTCAAAATCATTAAAATTAAAATTGAACCGCTCTTAAAAAATGCATATTGTGAAGTTTTTTTTGCATGAAAAGTAATACCCAGTTTTTTGGTTGTTGTATATAATTGTAGTATTGCTATTTTAATTGGATTTACAGATTAAAAATATGTTTTTATTTTATAGTTTTGCATCAGTTTTTTGCACATTATGTTGTTTGATTTTTTAGTTTTCTTTACGTTCGCGAACTCCTAGCCTGAATGGCTCCTTGTACTCTCCATTTAACAGCTTAAATCGCAAGGTTGGTGTTTTATTTTTTCCTCCTATTATTTTATGAACAAGGTATAATTTGACTTTGTGTTGGTATTTGGTTGTTTAATATGTTGTGCATGTAGTGAGTGATAGTACTTTTCATATAATCTACATCTACGATTTATTTTAAAGTATACATATACATAAATTACAGTACATTATTGTGTGGATTTTTTTTCATTGAAATTACAACTACTCATAGTCAATTAAAGTTTAACCCGAGACAGTTAATTTTATCATTTTGTGAGTTGTATACAGTAGAAATAGAACTCAAAAATGTCGCACTCATTCGCACACTATACAGTAGCGTTGAGGTAGATGCATAAGCACGCCTGTGGTGCAACAGGTATGCACTGTCGAGTTCGTTGATGACAATTAAATCCTATCAAGGTTTTTTTTTGCAATGAATACGTGGTTAATTGCTAATTGTGAGAAGTACTAAAATTTGACTACTCTTGTCATTTGATACCAAGAGTAATGAAATGGCATTACGTGTTTCGTGTTAATGGCTCACCAATGACTTTCACATATGTACTGTTGAGACCTGATTGAACGTTTTAATGGCTGAAGAAGAATATATTAAGTATTTTAAAATCATATTTGCTGTTTCTTTCAGTTGTATAGTCTGTTCACAACAGCCATCTCCAACATGTAATAACGTACATTGTGAAAGAAGCCAAGTGTAATTTCCTAAGAAATGCCCTGTTGGAATACATTATCTATGAGTGTGTGTTCCGTTTTAACTATTCCGCCATGACTGAAAGCAGGCATGGGCGACCACGAGGGTTGCACTGACACGTCGACAACGATCACGATATATAAATCAGCGATGACTCCGGAGTAATTTTAGTTCTCGTTTGGCTTTGCAGTACTCAGGATATAGGACTAGTAGCCCTGGGCTCATTCTTCGAGAATATAAGTCTCCGTATGGAGACGATATTACTCGAATCTACACTTACAGTTATCTAACAGCAGAACCGACACAGGGCTACTTGAAGAAGCCTATTGATCCTTATGATAAACCACCAACGTCACCTCACTTTCACCGGCCTCCTAGTACGTTATCTTCTCTTTTTATGGAAAATAATGTTTCTGCCTTTTGGGAATTTGCACTTGCGTTCCCATTAAATAAATTTTACTAAATTTTCATGATTGAATCTAGGTAACTGTTCGAGAACCAAACTCCAGCTTTCAAAACAGGGCTCCAAAAGTGGCATGAAGGCAATGGTAGAAAATCTTGTTTGTGAAACACCACGTCCAAGGTCCCCGCACATGAATAATGAAGAGCCTATTGAGTTGGCACATTTTCCTGGTGCAAAACCACCAAAACCAGATGAAAAGCCTAAAATAGAGCGAGATGACTTTCCTGCTCCACCTTATCCATACACTGACCCAGGTAAATGCTTCGGTTAATGATCTAAATGAATTATGCTGGAGTATTGGACACGGGTAAATGCATATGATGGTTTATGTAATGCATTATGTAACTTTTACTCTTTAGAACGTCGCAAGAGATGGTCCGATTCTTGGAAAGGAGTATCCGCATCAGAGGATGAAGATGAGGCCGACTCTGTATTCAAACCAGAGGATGACCCAAAACTAAAGGTAACTTTTGCGAACTAAAACTGAGGACTCCAGATCTAATTCTTGCAAGTGCATGTAAGATAAGACGATGGTGGGTTTTTTTCTTCAAATTATAGAAAGAAGAAGAAGAACTAAGCAAAATTGCGACTGGGATAGGGAAGGTATTTCTTCAAAATGTAAAGGAACGTGAAAAAATCAGAGCTTGGAAGATGTCACATTTGGACCCACGCAACGCCTCCCGCACACCATCTGCGGCAAAGGAGCCGGCTTTAAAATTGCGTTATGACTCACCCCATAATGCATGTAAGCTTGAATATTAAAATGCTAGACAATTCCTCAGCCTACACTCCTCTTTTTCCCTAGAAAATTAAATGTTTCATGTCATTTATGCTTAATCTCTCAGCACCATCAAGAAATTTAGATCATCCTAGACCATGGGAAGAAGATGAGATTGATCGCTGTTCTAGCTACAGATCCTCAGTTGGCCGATCGGTTGGTACCATTCCAGCATACAATGGTACGTCCCAACAAACTGAAAGTACATACCGATTTCATTTGAATATTTTTATTATTATTGGGGATATTGGTATACGGGGTCTTTTTATTCTTACTTTCCATCATTTCAAAATCTCTGTCAATTGGCTTAACAGTTTGCAATTTTTGCACGGTTTTTGCATGAATCAACATATTAAATATATACATAATATATAGCATGACCTCTAGAAATACTGCATTCAAGCATTTTTCACACTAGAAATACGACTTCTTCATTTTTGATAAAATCACTTTCTAACTTTTCTGTACTAACATTTAAGTTTGCATGTGTAACTAATATGTGTAAATAGTGGTCTCATCTCTGCGAACAGCGCCTAAACCTGGCTATGGATTGAAATCCGCCACATTGCCTGCAGCTGGTCGAAACGGTGGTCCAGCTGGGATGATTGTAAGTTTTAATTTTTTGTTGCGTTTTAAGTTTACTGACGCTTTATTTTAAGTATTTTATACTAGTCATCATTGTTTCATAACTTCTCATTTATTTGGTTAGTTCATTTGATTTATTTCACTCTAATCTTGCATTACATTGTCGTGCAGTTATTTATTTCCAACAACCCAGTATGGAGTTTTAAACACGCATACTTCCTCACAATTAATAGAGCAACAAGTAAAGATGCAATCCTAAATACTCGTTTGTTACTTCAAGTTACTATGATGACCTTATATGTGTTATTTAAAATGACTGCTAAGCTGATGCTGGTTATGATTTATGAATGCTTTCTCCCAATCGTTTGCATGAATTTCAATTTTCATTCATACACCTATATTGTAGTTCGCACTAAGCACGTTTATGAATTTGCTCACTGCTGACATAATTCTGCAGTCTTGGACTTCCTAGAATTTTGCATTTTGTCTAATGACGCAATCACAACTTATAATGCTGTTTTTAATTCATGAATTTGTATTTTGTTTATTGAAGTAAAAATGCTTACAATTAAAAATCTTTGCAATTGCTAGCGTGAGACATAACCGTTATTTTTCTATCTTTGTATTTTTTTAACTAATTGGTAAACATTTTAATTCATATAATTTATGTAAAAAATAGTAGTTATCAGATCATGGAAGTGAGCTATGTCCATTTGCATAAAGGCAGGATGTAAGCGTAAAGCGTGCCATATATGTATATACAGCTTTTAGCAGGTTGAAAGTATCTGAAGTAAAATATTGACGCTTACTTCAGTGTATGCATGTGTCTAGTTGAAATTAGACAGGATAAATTTTAAAAGCGAGAATAAAGTTACAATTCGTTTCTATTTTTCCTGCCAGAGTGTTGTGAAGTTTCTGCTTGAGTATATATGCGCTTAATCGTAAAACAATCAGTAGTGAAAGTAGATTTGATTTCTGTAGACTTCACCCTATTGACTGAAATTTTAAATTCCTAATTGCAAGTGTCAGAAAGAAATGACCAAGTTAATTTTAGAATGAAACTGTTGGGTGGGGATTAACGCTGGGGTATATGGGGAACTATGTTTATGTAATATTTTATGTGAATAGTACTCATGGGAGTATGACGTCTTTGAGTAGTTGGTGAAAAATGTGTCTTTGTTATTTTGCTATAACCTATCAATAAACTAGTGGTAAGTTCGCTGAGACAAGCTCCGAAACCAGGTTACACTTTGGCTCCAAGATCTCACACCTTCAGCAGTGTTGGTGGTGCTTCCAGCCAAGCTGCTTTGACCGTAAGATACCCCTTTCAAATTTTGAACAATAAATAATTTAGAATTTACTTCATTTTGAGGCGTTAAGTACGCAGTAGAAACGGTTCACTCATTCCCTGTGTATATGTATGTATGATAAATGAATGCTCCTTGCCAATCTCGCCAATAGCTACAATACTTTGTAATTATTCTTCAGTGACAGACTTTTCTCAGTCGTTGACATTCTTTCATGATTGACACTATCGACAGTCTCTTACGAGTACATATTTATCTCTGCTATGACTGTAGACAGTGCAAAGCTTGGGGCTGGGTATTGTTCAGTCGATTTCGTGTATCAGTAGTCGGATTATTTAAATGCTTTACAAAATTATTCGGGAACTGTAGATAGTAACGGTTGGAATTTTGATTGGGACATATAAATATGAATGAAATCTATGAATCATTCACAAAGAAAATCCATCAATTTAGCAACAACGTAGTATTTTCAACTGACATGCGACTCTAGAATTTTTGTTTTACAATTGATACATTGCAATTCCATCTATACTTGAACTATAAACGTTGCACATGAATACTCAATAATCTTCAATTTTAGCAGGAACTATGTAAAATGTAGTCCACATTAGCCGATAGACATATTGAGGAAAACGTACTGGCATAATATTATGTTTCTTAGGCGAATTACAAGCATTAATATTAGAGTGAAATAAGGATATTTGGATTATTTCTAATCTTAAAAAAATATTTTGCTTACGAATTATTTTCACAAAAACTCTCTCTACGCTTTCTGTTAGGCGGACTATCCGTTTGGAGCAATGGGAGAAAAGACACACAGTACAGAATTTAGTAGTGCTCGGTCCGACAGTAAGTACCCTTTTTCAATACACCCATTATGTTTTATTACAAGAGGAAATATTCATAACTGTTTATTATACTTCAAATTTCAGTTTCTACTGGATCAATTACAGAAGCTGATCGACGAGCTTTGGTAAAAACACATTTTACATTATTGTGAATTTCGAAGCATACAAGCATTTATTGTGCATACCAAATGAGCAAATCTGACATTGGTGTGAATTGTATAGGGTGCCGACATTCGAAGTTCAACAACATATACGGGTGGCTTTCGATATCCATCAGCGAGTCCACATTTACGTCGGTCTTTACCAAATATGACACCAGTAATGTCCACTGAACCACTCAAAGTGTATCCTTACCATTTATTGATGACCTCTAATTATCGTTTACCAGCGGATGTTGACCGGAACAATTTAGAGGTTTGAAAACTACAATCCTTATATAATGGCTCATTATAAAAGCAATCAATATGCACAACATGATATTTTCATGGTTACTCTTTTTGCAGAGACACCTTAGCGATGCCGAATTTGACGCAATTTTTCACATGAGCAGGGTAGAATTCTATCGATTGCCTGGCTGGAGAAGAAATGACATGAAAAGACGAGCACGGCTTTTCTAACGACTCATTACTAGGAGATATTCGTAAACTTTAAGACCCGCTTTACTATACATGTAGAGTCATCTAGTCTCTTTCTTTCTCTCTAAGCAAGTAAACCTCTTATAGGCCGGCACACTCACTTGTTTCAAAAAATCTTGGTCAATATGAATCGAATGAGGGCTATGCAATTTTTTGGTAGCTACAGTTTTTATAGCTTGACTTTAAACATTACAATTGTTGGGGCTGCAAACTTTGTTCAGTTATCATTTTTACGATAAAATGCTGCAAAACACACAGATGAAGAATCATAGACAGTAGACAGACAAATAGACGGTATGTAAACAAAGTTAGCTGTCATCACAGCATACTCTTAAGAATTCATGCAAAATGTTACTCTTACATCTGAAATTAAAATTGGTTTTTGGGACTTGCTAAAATATATTCATTGGCCTAATTCAAAGTTTCAAATATGTTTCAATTGTCTGTCAATTTTATTAACGCAAGTTTGAAAAAGTTAAATGTAATGACTTGTTTGTTAAATATAAGTTCCTATCATACATTACTTTAAAATGATCATTTTCTTTGGAAAATTGTTTTGCTTTATTTTAAATGCTAGAGTACGCACTATTATTACTAAGCTTTAGTTATGTAGATCTATTAATAACTTTTTGACATATATAGTTATTATTAATTATGTTTAAGCTCTACATATTTACTTAAGATGTATTTTGGTTTAATGTTATTGTTATTCTATGTTTTTAGTACTCGTTAATTGTTTTGTTTCCACTGGAACAAGCAAAGAAATCCGAAAGAATGCTATTTAATAGGTGGCAGCGGTCAAGCGAATCATTTAAATGAATCGTACGCTGATCCATCTTTATGTACATAGGCTCTGTGTGCCACCCTAGAATAGGACATTTAATATAAAGTATTACCTTTAAGAATAGCCTAATTGACTTTGAAGGATAACTTTTTCTATTCACAGATAGTATGTACTTTAGTTCGTTTAACGGTATTCTCAAGTATCTACATGTTTTTAATTGATGATTAATGATACATTACATTACAAAATTATCCATGATATTTCGTATACATATAGTCGAGTTTGCCTTTGCCACCCTCTCGTCATGAAGATTTGCAGAGGTTTATCACAGAGGTAAATCACATTGGCATGGTTATGCATTCACAGTTTTAACAGAAAACGCACCAAAGATTTTGAAACTTGGTGAATAACCACCAACCTTATTCATTCGATTAGGAAAAAATGTGCAACGATATAGCGTTTGGAAATCAGCATTGTATACTATGACAACATTTCACAAAATTCACACCATCAAAATTGTTTCACAATATGCACATAAGAATATAGTATGCGTCCTGCCTGTTCTAATTCCAAAAGCAGAGGTGTTTTTGTTTATTTTTTAAAAAATACTAGACTGCAGTTTCAAATCTAAAA